>JAIZAY010001964.1:0-12289 GCA_029531755.1 Holothuria leucospilota | reverse complement strand
ACTAGCAGTCAGTAGTTAGCCTAGGTCTAGCTCTGGAAATGGAGTGTGTGAGAAAAACTAAGCCAGGGTACCCTAGGCCAGGGCTCGCATAAAGGTGCCTAATTGCACAATTCCTGCTAAAATGGTATAAATCCCTCCCACTAAAAATTTCAAGGAGGGACAATCCCTCCTAAGAATATTGAGCGGCTCACCATGGCAGTTTTTAAAATAAAAACACAACCTGCTTTTGAAAGGTAATTAGCTGCAAATTTCATCCAACAAACAGTAGTACACAGCTTTTCTTGCTTGTTTTTTCGCTTTCCTTCGATGGCAAGTTTTGAAAAAGATGTACAATTTGTCTGCAGTCAGAGACACAACCATCACTAGTTCAATGAAGGAATGCATGCCTACATTATTTACAAGCAACATTTCAGGTGAATTGATGCAGTATTATTTATACTGTAGCCACATCATACGTACATTACCAGAAATCAACTAACTTTGGCCTAATGAAACTTTCAGAATCTTAGTCAAAAATGGCATGAAATACTGTTTTAACAATTCAGCATTAATGTTATATAGCATGGAGAGTTTTCGGAATCTGTGAATAGATACACAAAATTTTTGCTCTCAGATGGACGGATGCCAGTTTTCCAAACTGGTTCACTCGCATGACTAGTGAGCCCTCCACTTTTACCACCACCTACTGTAAATTTTGGCTTTGCTTCCTAGCGTCCACATTAAGTTCCACACTCCAAAATATTGGTCACTGAGGAAGCAAGAAATGGACCGCAATGATGTTTCGTTCTTAAACAGCACATCATTTGCATTCATTTGTAAATTATCTTTCATTTACAGTATATGGATCATTGCATACATTCAAAAATATTGGAGGTGAGCTTAGATTTTTTTCTTTCCACAGTACAAGTCATTTACTTCTCATCCATGCATCTACCCAACAGAATACGTAGAGTGGACAGGGAGCTCTGTTAACAATTTAGGTACCATACGGTCATGAATACAGACAGTACCACACACTGTATACATTACAAGAATATTCCTTGGTTGTCTGCATGCACTGTTCAGTATGTTGTATTGTACTGCATGCAACCAGTATGGACAGTGCCACACTGGGCTAGTGGGAAGTCAAAAGTTTGGAAAGCTCCATTTTAAGTGTGGGGATATTGAAAACAATGACGTAAATATTGTACCCTCTTGCAAAAGTTTGCAATTAATTTTAATAACAGTACATAATGGGGGGGGGGGAGGGGGAGGAGGGGCAGTGCATACAGCATCTCATAGAAGAATGTATATGATACTGCAGATTAAATGAATTTTATTCCCACAGAATTTTTCCAACCAGAAATACAAAGTTTTAGTGACAAGATTTGAAAGGAAAGAACATCTTATGTGAAATATGTACATAGCTTGTATTAACTCAGCTTTAGTTCTAAAAACACAATTTAAGCATGAAATCTTAATTTGCATTAAAGGCCTACAGTATGTAGTCAGTCTAGTGATGTAAATAATCATTCCTATTGTGCATCCATGTGTATGGCAATAAAGTGTAGATTTCTTTCACATCTTTTAAGTTGCTTATCAGCACTCCTTTTCATTCTCTACAAGCAACATGCATATTGTATGTGAGCTGTCTTTTTGAAGGTTTTTGTGTACATTTATCAACACCTCGTGCAAGTAGTATGTTGTTTCATAGATGGTGTAGGTTTAAAATAGAAACATGCACCAAGAAAATTAACAGATGAGTAGCACAATTTTACTGCAAAAATGAAAAAAAAAGCAGATATGGATACAGAAGAAAACAAGGTATCCAATGTCAACTTTATTGCAAGATTCATTCTAATGCAGGGCTTGAAAAAAACATCATGAGTTAGAGTTAGATGAGGTTTTACGGCTCAGTTTCTAACCAGTTGGTTTAAGTCGGGCCGGTAAGGGCTTTTTTTCTAGTTGTGGCTCACTGGCTTGTTTTCGCTATTCCATTGCTTATGCTGAGCACCAAACACAATGGCAGTCGGTTCCATTTTTAAAGTCTGCGGTATGATACGGCCAAGAGTCGAACCTCAGACCTTCCGGCTGCAAGTCGGATACTCTAACCACTTGACCATGCAGTCGTCCTGGTACCCAGTGAAAAAACTTGTATTGTTACATACTATCCTAAGAAATGGCAAACCTACAGTATGGAAGCCACAGATGTGACAAACTTTCTGAGAAATAGCTATTTCCATCTTATTTTCCTTGGTGTACATATCTTATGTCATTGTTTATACTCATATTTCTATTGAACCTCTGTACTTTATAGATTTTTTTCCCTTCAAAGTTGAGATAGCAAGTTGAATATTTTCAGATAGAACACATACACACTCATTTCAATGATGTAGTATTGGTTTACTGTGTATTTGCCCAAATGTTAAATATTACTTTTTATGGAAATTGAAAATTCAGTCACAATGTCGTATTTTTCAAAGAAGAATGAGGACTTTTTTGAAAGTGTTGATACTCCAGAGAAATTAAAATTCATTGGCTTGCCAACCTCTGACATGTTCTATCAGAAGAAAAAGTTTTGAAATTCAGCAGGTGAAACAAAGTCTACACTGCTCTAACTGAAAGTGTCAACTTGAAATGAGTTTCCCATGATTGCAGATATGAAAACAATTTTAGAATAATTCTACTTTGAGTGGGAGTGATGTATATGGAAATTAGTGTGATATTTATATACAGGTCTGCCAGTACTGGAAAATCCCAGTTTTTACAAGTTTAAAAAACAAAAGGGTTATTTTCCCTTTTGGCAGGGGGTGGGGGGGGACTGGGGGGGGGGGGGGGGGGGGGGGGGGGGGGGGGGGGGGGGGGGGGGTGGGGGCGTAGGGAGTATTTATCTGTAGTTACAAATTTTGGTGTTTTTTCTTATTTTTTTTAATTTAATTCTTTAGAATTTTTTTTTTTTATATACTTGTTCTTTTTTTTTTAGATTTTGTACTTAGTTATTTTAGAAATGTTTTTCTAAAAATTACTGCAAAATTTTAAATAAGTTACAACAATGCAAGTATAGCTGTACTATTAAAAACCTAATAAAATTGTCAAACTACTGCATACCTGTAAATACAGATAGTGGCTCCACAGTACAAAGGCAGGACTGATTTCCCCTGGCATTGTATGTTGTTGTTGAGGACAGGCATCCTCACAGTTTTTGGCCATCGACCTCACAGAAATTTGCTATAATTGTAAACCTCGTACTGTACTAGCTATAGAAAGATTGATAGCTCTCCCTGACTGTTGGTGTCCAAAGCTGGGCACCAATATTACTGCCATGAACTAAACGTAATAATACACTTCGCACTCTCTAAAAACCCAGCAGGAAAACCTGCAATGACAGTATAATCCTGGTGCGTTTTTGAACGTCTTTTCTATGTGTACAACGCATAATGTATGGTATGTTCACAGCAGAGCACTGGCATAGAGTAATATTTCACCTTCAAAAAGAAAACGTGATTCTCGTGATTTTATCTTCTTGCCTAAAAGTTTGTGGAAAGAATTCATACATGATGGTTCAGGGAGCAGGATGAACCAAACTTACTGTGGGTGAAGGAAGGCAGAGTCTTGCAAAATTTAAAGGGAAACATTGTATTTGTTCTGTACAACAACACTTTTTATATCCTAAAAACCATAATTGATAAAAAACAGAATAATAAGTTTTGGAATAGTTAAATAAGGTAGTATGGGAGCTTTTATTTTCAAGAAGTAAAAGGTTCTCCCTTACAAAGGAATTGTGTTATTAATATAAAAGGTTTGTTTGTCCCAAACTTTCAAATGATGCAATACCAGTATCTATCAAACTTCATGTGTTGCATTTTAGTTTGGGGAGATAAAAACTTTTTGTTTGAGTTTATTTGTCGAGACTTAATGGCTTAATAATGGATAGTACTAGGATAGCTACTTTTGTGTGTATGGCAATTTCCCCTTTAAATATTGGCCTTTGTTTCCACTAACATCTCAAAAAGTAAAAATAGGACCTGTTTATTTCTCTTTGATGTTCTGCTGTTTTGTACAAAATGCCCCGATGCATTTATTTCAATGCTTAATAAATAACCAGGCAGGAAGGACTTTTTGTCCAAGGTGTGTACTATTTTTTCAAGATAGGACATTTTTAATGTATCAAATGTTATTGTCTGTTTTTTCAACATTTAAGGTCTTTTCAGAGGGAATGGCCCTTATAATCTCTTGCAAGACAGAATACTGTTCTGAATAATTTTATCCAGAATTGACGTTAGAGACAATACAAAAGGCCTAGAGTGGAATTGAGGGATTTTACCATGTAAACGTACTGTAGGGATTGTTGACTGATGCAAATACTCATTGCTTAAAGGGTAAATGCAGTCACCACCCCAATCTGAATTAGTATTCCCGGGTAT
Organism: Holothuria leucospilota; assembly: GCA_029531755.1. NCBI lineage: Eukaryota > Metazoa > Echinodermata > Holothuroidea > Aspidochirotida > Holothuriidae > Holothuria > Holothuria leucospilota. Next base: position 7,886 of record JAIZAY010001964.1, on the reverse strand, counting down.
CCTAAATTCATGAATGGCTCCCTTCAATCATGTGACCATTTTTTTTTTTTTTTTACTTTCCTGGCAAGTTTCGAGTAGAATCAATTCTCCTTCCTTCCATTTACCTTGTAAAATTCCAATATTTCTTAGTTCAGGAAACATAAAAGGAAAAATACTCTCTAAGGGTAAAAAGAGACAAGATTTCGAAGGTTTTAGCTGATGTTTGAAAAATAAACTTGGGGCGACTGGCTTATTCCCTTTAAACCTTGAATCCATCACACTTCAATGAGCAATATTTGTAGTAGATATGGTTCATGAGAAACTTTGTTTTAGTTAGAGTACTCGATGGTAATTACTTTTAGTGATGAATTTCTTGTTATTTTGCTTCAAGTGGATTTATAATTTATACATTTTTTGAAGCCACTGTCATCTTATGTATGTATAGAATAAATACTAGTCCATGACTTCTGTATTTAGGGGAGGTAGGTAGGTTTAGTGTGCAAAAGATTCATCATGTCAAGTATAGTTTAAGGCTTGGGTCTTCCTTCCATGGGAATTGATCAACACACCTGTATCCACAGGGGATATATTGTGAATAAAGAAGATACTTTGAAATGAGAAAGGAGGAAATTAAACCTTTAGGTTTAAAGCTGAATTTTTAGAATATGTTTGGATAGACAGCATTTTATTGATATGGAGTTTTGTTCCAAATCTTTTAGCCTGTGATTGTACGTTACCGATTATGCAATGCTGGGTAAACATAAGAGATAAAGTGTGCAATTATTCTGTTTATAATATTCTGTTTTTAAAGAGGGGGAGAGATTTAGGGACCAAATAAAGGAATAAAAGGATTGCAGAAATTAATGAAATTTGCTCTGGCACAGGAAATTGTTTCATAAAGAGTTGGACATAGTGACAGCCTACCTGTATATGTATAAGAAAATGAAAAAAATCTCATGGTTTGACTTCTATCAATATTTTTGCTGCTTAACTGCATCAGCTGGAATTGGCTAATAACATGTGTGACTGTAGTCTGGTTTCTTGTACTTCTGTACAAAGCGTGTGGCATGAAAAATGTGATATTAAGTTTTTTATTTCCATTTTTTTATACCCCGAACATAAATTTCAAATTGAGCCAAAATCAGTTTCATTGCTTGCATGTACCAGTGGGCTTCAAAATAAGCATTTGAAGAAGGCACAGCCAAAACGAGCAAATTGGCTGTTGGGTCTGTGTTAACAAGTATTTTCATAGGACATTGGACTGAGGGTCACCACGGCCATCAGGAAGGGCCCGACAGAACACATGGGGCTGTCAGTGTTGGCCGGTTATTTCGAGCCCTGATGTACAGAAATATTTACGTTTCAGTTCTTCAAAACTTTGAATTGGAAAGTGTTAAAACAAAAGTATACATATTAGAAGTGGTTTAGCCTTTTCTGTAATGCTGGAATAAACATAGTAGATGGCTAAAAGGGGAGGGGGGGGGGGGTAGGAGAGACGCAGGGGAGAAGAGAGGAGAAGAAGAGGAAAAGGAGCGAAGAAGGGGGGAAAATTCAGAATTGCCTATAACAGAGAAGTTGGAAGTTTTACTGTAGCTGTGAGATAGTGTGGTTTCTTGGGCTGAGTCTTTGGGCATCCTCCAAAACATGTTTTATTTAGGAATAGCCCTATACGGTAGTCTAAATGCAATTGGTAATGTTCATCACACAATGGTGACTGACAGAAATTCAAACAATAGAGCTTCACTTTGGTCTGTTACTGATGACTCATTTACAGATCACTCATTAGTGCACCCCAGTACAGTCCATGTATACAGAGCCTGTGTGGATTATGAACCTTGAGCAATTTGAACTCATTATAAACAGGATTTTTTTTTTCACTTTTCACCTTTCCTTGTCTGCAGAGGTGCACTTAACATGTACAGTAAACAGGTCTTTCCTTTTTAAAGGAGTGGTCTTCGTTGAAACTGAAATTGGAGGTGGCACTACTGTAGAAGTAAACTTAGTTGGGAGAATTTTATACCGTTTGGGGATTGAGATTTGTTGCCCCTTTAAGAGAACCTTGCCTACTTTAGTACTGACCATTTTATTTAAATACTTCACATTACTGTACTGTAAGTGTTGTAACTGTGATAATACAACCAGCTATAACCGAACATTTGGTTATAGTATTTCAGTATTAGTATCAGCTGATATGAATTTTAATACTGGTATATTTAGGAGTAAACATACCTTATAATGACAAAATCATAGGCTGTTGTGCACTTCCACAATTGGGGTGCCATTTCATTTGAGTGAGGTTAAAGTTCTAGTTCCTACTTAAATGGTCAAACATCTAGAACCTAATCGTATCGAATAATCAGTCTAGTAAATATGGGTGGGGGTAGTATATTAGTATTGGAGTTGAACCCAATTATGGGTTATAAAGACCGAGGCATGAGGAAAATTCAAGCAATGCATTTAACCATGTGATGTAGCTAGCCAAATTTGAGTGCCGGAAGGGATAATGTTTGAATCTGGGGAAAGCATCTCACCCCACCCCATGGCATCTACCCCATTTTTCCAGCCATTAATTTTTCATTTTTCCCCTCCTTTTACTTTAGGGAGTAAATTTAGGTCATAGTTTAAGTTTCTCGACAGGCAGATTCGTGGATGGCCGCGTGGGGAGACGTGTGTTTTGCCTGGATTTGCCTGGGTGAGGAATATCGGAGTTGCTGGGTGGTCACCGCCCAGCGCCACGACCCACAATGTAGCATACATCCCTGTTCATAGAGACTGATATTTGAGATTCTAGTACCCTATCATTGAATCCAACATGTATGTGTGCACTAGTCTAGATGTAAAATCATCATAGCAATCAGCTGTACAAGTATTAAATAGTCTGCTACAACAGGTAACACATCTGATCTGCCACAAAAAACAACAGTCAGACTGTCTTTTCACCTTCCATAGGCTATATGTAACTCAATAAACAGTCAAATTCTCAAGACGGGAATACACGCATGATTGGTAGCAGTATATTTCTTCAAGGCCTATAGATTTCTATTTTTTATTACCACTCCCACTCTTTCAGTCCTTTGATCATTCTCACTGGAGCGTTAAGTTATTGCAAAAATGTCAAGTTGGTAATTTTGTGAATCCAGGGTTGTGATTAAGTCTATTGAGATGGGGTTAGGGGGGGGGGGGTTTTCAATAGCCAATAATTAATACAGATATGTGTAACATTGTCGGATGCAAATTTTGTTTTAAACCCAGTAAATATGAAATTGTAGGTCCTCCGCTACTTAAAGTTTATTTAAAAGTAACAAAAGTGAAGTGTCAAATTGTAACATGTTGTACTGTTTCTTAATGGCAATGTATTGTGTGTTTTAGTCTGCTAGAAATAGCGAACCGTCTTGATTTTTAAAAGTACCATACTTGCAGTCAATCAAGAAAATGTGTGTGAAGAAAAAATGACAAACTAATTCAATTTTCATTGAGAGCAGGTCAGAGGCCGTGTCGTAAAGGTCATATTTAATACCGAGATTTTGAACCAGAAGCTAAATTTTCCAGTCCTCTGTTTATTGACCCTTAACAAAGTGTTTTTCTGGGAGTGTTGTTTGCTATGCATTATCACATAATAGTACTGGAGGTTAATAAGCAAAGAATGTGTTAGATAAAAATAGTGTTGGTGAGAATTATTGTAGAATACATCGTTTTTAGAAATCCTGCATTACATGATTTGCATGTTAACAAGGTTGCTCAAAAAATAGTAAGAAACATTGGATGGCAGTATTACAGTTGGTGTTTTTCGCGTCCCAACTGAGAGTCGTCCGCGGTCGCTGACGGAAATGGGCACTTTAGGGACGTATTGGACAGGTTAGGGACGCGATGTGTGGACGAAATAAATATAGTGTGGAAAACTCGGGGCAAAAATGTGACGGGTCCAAATAATTGTGAAGGGGTGCCAAAGGAGATTGTGTCAACAAATAGGCCACTTCTAATTCCGATTTACACTGAAGTAGCTGTTGCCGGCTATTATCACATATGCATAGCTAGACCAAAACGGAAACTTGATACAAAACAAAGGATTGGTTACATGTTTTTAATAGGGACTTTGAAGGAAGTGAACTTCATTTCTAAGAAAATCGATATGAAGCCAAATGTTTTAAACAGCCTACAGTAGACCCGCGCTAGAGCGACTATTTGATCGTTACAATTTTTATCGTGCGTATTCTGATAGGTACAGTACCTTATAATTTTTTGAATGCATTTCAGCATTATTATATTTAGCTTATCGTCTGTAGACTGATAGAACGTACGTTGCAGCGTTAAGAGATGGTGAACCAATTTAAAGTTCCGTTATTGTCGTTATCTCAATACATAGAACATATTACAAACATACTGTACAAACAGTCATGCTTGCCGAAAAGCCTATTGGAGGCGATATGGCTCCTAAGTTTTGCATAGATGTTTCCACAACGTATATAAAAAGGACCTGTGAATGAAAGTTCGCCGTTTGGAGTACTTAAACCCCCTCCTTGTCTAAAAATTGGTTTGCCTTTTCCGCATTTTTAGGACCTAAGGATATGGTGTGAACTTCTGTTTTCTGTTCTGCTAAATATTCCAAGTTGTCATGTTTGCCTCTTTACGGTTTTTATGCTTTTCAAAAGTATGTTCATTCAAGGGTAACATGCCTTTACTGTATCAGGTCAAGTACAGTCTACAGAGAAATTATTTAAGAGTTTATTTCCAAAGTTCGCTTCCTTTGTTGCTTGCTCATAAAATTTGCATATTTTTGGTTTATTCTTACGCACGCAATAACCTCCGAAAGTGCTGCGTCACAATTTTTAAACCAAAAGTTCGATCTCCGCAATTTGCAAAGCAAGAAAGGAAGGGTAGGTGGTACCACCATCTGACGTCACGTGACAGCCGTCGAACCGCACATTTTTTAGGAAAAGCCCGAGTCTATCTATGTGACTCATGCGAAAGAGATATAGGCTTTATAAAATTTGCCGGAGGTTGTAAGACAAAATTACTCCACTATAGTTCTTTACCACTGGTGGAGTTTCAAAAACGCTTTTAATTAGCGGGGTTAAGAAAATTAGTTTTGATTCTTAGGATCAAGCTAGACCCGGTTTCCTGCTCTCATGCGTTATTACAACAGCGGAGCTTCATCAGTAGCAAACCTTTCAAATTTCGTAGGTTAGGGATATTCATAATTTTTTAATATCATTGTCTCGGCTTCGATCACCTTTAATAGGGCCGTCGAGAGAAGTATCATCAGGAAACTATTCTACAAAACTTTGAGTTGTTCTCAAAAGTGATCTCATTTGGAAGATCTTTAAGATTGTTTTTGCCATTTAACAGGCAGTTGCGGGGTATTTGAGAATAGTTTCGTCAATTGCTCATGTTAGGAAGTTACGTGCGAGTGCTTAATTTAAAGCATTTTATCATGCACCGTTCCAACATGTGAGATATAGGTCATTTTTTAGAACCGGGGCGGCAATCCATCTGTTGTTTGCCGTAGTTACTAGAGCGCCTTCCTCTTTTGAGAGTTTGAGGTGGCAGTACTATTCAGTGTACGCGGGTCTTGGTAGTAGGTAAAGTTTTCTGTGGATTTAATTAAAGACTTTAGAGTCTTAGAGATACCACGGAAAAGTTCCCCTTCATGTGCATTCACAGATCTAAAATTGTTGACTTAGAAATAAGCAACGGAACAGGCTATGTGGTTTTGCCAGCAAGTTCAAAATCCAGCTTGGATTTGGACTGTGCGCCATCTTAAGTGAACTGAGTCAGGTTCAGCAGAATAAATTGAAAAACCTTTGCGTTATATTTTAAGCACGAGGACAACGTATTCTCAATTTTTATTTGTTCTTCTTAGGAACGTGAGAATACTGAGTCTGGGAGGCTTCTCCTCTAAAAATAAGTAGACCATACCTCAACGCAATTTTCTCTCGTCCTTGACATTTATTTGCCTGAGAGGTTTGTAGATGTACTTGAGGGGGATCCCCCGACCCCATTTCTCCGCCCCCCACCCCACCCCCTTTTTCTCCCTTTTCTCCCCCCCCTCACCTTTTTTTCCCACACCTTTTTTTTCCCCTTTCTTTTCCCCCCCCCCTTTCCCTATCGCTAATTTCCCCCAATTCGCCTTTAAGGTTCCGGGCATGGGATCTGTTCTTATCATTTGCTCATATATAAATATAAATAGCATAGTAAAAGAGAATGGCCGACTCTCCAATAACTCAGTGACGTGTTCACGTGAAAAGATAGTTATTTGTAAAATGATGAAAAATAAAATGTAGAGTTATGGTACCAAATATGGGTGGAATACGTGAGTGTGATGTTGTCTCAGAATCTGAGATTTCAAAAATTACAGGTATAATATCAGGAAACCTAAACTTGTCTTAGGTTAAAAAAATGCCTTACGTGGTAGCTAGCTACAGCATGGTGTGCTGTTGCTGGACGCGTTTCGACCACAAAGATAATTCTGGGGTCTCATTAGTAGCAAGATTTATGGTCGCAAAATATTCTAAGGGTTATTCGAACAATAATTCACTCATGATTTTGATCATGAAATTGTTTGTTTCATTCAGTTCATGATTTGTGTCGGTTTCCGAATTTAATTCAGCACGGATAAGTGAATCGTTTAAATTGGTATCCCTTTTGAAGGCGATAAGCGGTGGTTTCGGGAACAGAATTTTAAGTGTCGGGTGTTCAGAAATTAAGTGCCAATTTTTTAAGAGGCACTGTTTTAAGTCCTTGGTTTTGATGTGGGGTGAAAAACAGAACTTAAAAACCAGAGGTGGTGTGGATTCCTAAGGTTTAGGTGAGTGGTGTGAATGTCGGTCCTCGACGTTCATTTCGGAAACGGTTTCAGATACATAATTCTCCGAGTACTGTAATTACACCAGATTATGTTCTCTATAGAAGAGTTGACTTTTTCGTTGAAATCATGGTGGTTATTACAGAGTAGTTAATGTTGTAAAGTCTCACCTTGGTAAAGCCCTTGAAACAACTTTCGGGGTGACAGAAGTTACGAGATATACATTATAAAGTTTCGCTTGGTTTCGAGTAAGTATGGGTATCAAGGTAATTTGACTCGGCGAAACGATTTCCTTCAAAAATATTAACGTCAAGGTAATTAATTTCTGAGTATGATGACTCACAAGTCACAAGTGAATTTCAAGGTAGGGGACAGGGTGTTAATATGGTCCACAAATGTGTTTAGTACAAGTTCAAAATCGTCAAAAAGAGAAGGGAATCATCCCTATATCTCAACCAGCGGATTATGCTGAGAGAAGGGTATTATATTTTGTTCTCAAAAAAGATGAAACGTGATGTCGGCAATTTCCGGTGAAGATTCGAGATACTGTTCAGATTATTAAAAAAAAAAGTTCAATCCCGGCCAAGCATTTGTTCAAAACTTTATCATACATTACATGTGTACGACGAATGCCATGGACAAATGCACCGTCGTTTTGTTCGTTAAGATGGGTTGCCCAACATCTTCCAAAACGCATGTTTCAACTTTCCAACAAAATGTTAAAAACATTTGAAAAACATTGGCTTCTGTTCCGTTATCATTTGCTCATGATGTATGTATATTATAAGTGACAGGGTACGCTGATTCAAATGTGGGGGATTGCATTCTCCCATTAAGCTAAATGTTTGCAAAACATTGGAAGTCATTGACTTCGGTTTGTTTTTCGAATTTACAAGTATAATTATGTCAATATAAGTAACCGTAACTTGTTGTTTGGGGGGGGGGGGGGGTTACTGACGAAGAATGCCAGATACTTAAACAATTGTCGAGGAAACGCACGTATACTGTAGGTAGGTCTACATAGCAACTCCCTATTTGGAGCCGCGCATTTTTTAGGTTTGGGATGGACAACCACTAAAGAAAATGCAGCAGTTCATTTTAAGAA
>JAIZAY010002085.1:0-11540 GCA_029531755.1 Holothuria leucospilota | reverse complement strand
CACCAGAGGTGAGAAAATGAAAAGCTGACAAGGCCTAGGCCTACTTGTAAACACAATAAGCCCCCTACTGGTCACTTGTTTCTTTGCCAGTTTCGCCTAGGCTTATACATGTACACCACAAGTGAAACCCAATTGGCCTTGTGTTAAGGTTTGGCCTTGGCTAACTAAAGTTAGGCTAGGCCTGAAGCTCGAACTGGACACATTTTCATGGCCACAAACCAGCTCTTCCACAAAATACACATCAGGGCTCCTGGTTTACATAAACTGGCAATTTGCCCTACCTAAACCTAGGTCCTTAGACAACTGGGGTTCGTAACTGATATTGGCTACCCCACTTAAACAATACAATGGTGGGGTTTGGAAAATAAGCTGTTTTTTGCACAGTCATCATTTTTTGCATACCCTAGGCCACAGGCGCCCCTTAACATTGTATAGTATACCATATACTATGTAGTATATATATAGACGGAAAGGTATGTCACAAATCTCCTAGCTCGAACAAACAACTTACGTTTCTGGCACAATTACTGCACTTTTCTCGCCAAATTTGTCTGTGTCGAGACTTTTGATCATAAGGTACCTCAAGGCAGCCCCTTTTCCCGAATAATTTCACTTGGCATTGTCTGATGGATGAAAATTTCGATGTAGAGTAACAGTCAGAGGATGGGTAGCTGCGAAGAGAGCATTCAGCACTTCCACACTATATAATAAAATACTCCTAAAATATTCTCTAAAGTTCTCTTAACTTTCTGAATTTCTTCCAAAATTTATTTAATTATGGTTCAGTTTTTATTATTGCAAATCTTGCAAATATATATTAGCATCAATATGAACAATTTTTGAACATTAAAGTTCATAAAATTTGAAAACCTTTTGAAAAGTGGAAGGGCTAGCATTTTCTACAAGCACTTGTGACTGTTGAACTGTAACTGTTTTACAGTCTTCAACTGCCTACAAATGCTCATATGTAAAATGCAAGCCCTTCCACTTTTCAAAGGTTTTCAAATTTTATGAATTTCTGTGTTCAAAAATCTTGCATCTTACTGCTAATATGTATCTGTAAGATTTGTAATAATCAAATTAAAACATAATTGACACATATTTGGAAGAAATTCAGAAAGTTAATAGAACTTTAGAGAATATTTTAGGAGTATTTTATTATATAGTGTGGAAGTGCTGAATGCTCTCTATCAGCAGCTACCAGCCTCTGGGAAAAACCCCCTGTTTACTCCATCGAAGTTTCATCCATCACGAAAATGCCAAGTGAAATTATTCGGGAAAAGTGTGCTGCCTTGAGGTACCTAATGATCAAAAGTCTCGACACAGACAAATTTGGCGAGAAAAGTGCAGTAATTGTGCCAGAAACGTAAGTTGTTTGTTCGAGCTAGGAGATTTGTGACATACCTTTCCGTCTATATATACTATATAGTATATGGTATACTATACAATGTTAAGGGGCGCCTGTGCCCTAGGCTAGGCCTAGATGCCCTGTGTTAGGCTAATACTATCACTAGCCTAATGTTAGGCCAATTTATACAATCCTGTACACTGTGGTGGAGCCAGTAGGCCAATCCACAATAGGGTGGCCATTTGTCCAGCTTTAGCCAGATTGTCCGGCTTTCATTTCTGGAGCCTATCCTCCGTCCGGCGTTACTTGACACCGGACGTTTTGTCCTCCTTTTTGAAAGTTTGTGAGGTCATATCGACTAAACTTGCAAATTTTGAATGGATATATAGGCTATCTCAAAATATGTGCGGTTCTCATCAGTCATATTTGCAGGCGACCATATTATAATCCTACACCCCATGCGCAAGTCAGTTTGTTTAAAAATAAATAGTACAGTGTATAACCTGCATGGTGGGCATGTAACATATCTGTGTTTACAACGCTGGCATGCATGTGGCAGTGGTCGGATGTGACATGGCAGTCGGCCATGTCCTCCATTTTGGGAATTTGGAAATGGTCACCCTAATCCACAGGCAGCCCTAGCGTTATATAGTAACGTTAGGCTTAAAACCCCTAGCCCTAGGTCGACTGTATAGCCTATTCCATTATAGGATAACGCTATTGCCTAGGACTGCCTAGGATGCTCTACGGGTAGGCCTGCACTGAAGGCAATGCACACTGGTATTTAGATTGAGCACGTTGAGGTTGCCGTCCGCAAGATCATGGGATGAAACTTACCTTGTCCCATACCTTGTTACTCATTACCTTTGTTGTCTAGATGTCCCTTATGCTGGATGGCGGAGGGCGAAAACCAAATTACACCCCGAAAGGGGCTCCTCCAAGGAGTTATACGACCACAGGTGCTCCGAACGCGACGCCTATATATGAGAAGGACGATATCCGTTCGACGACCATGCCCTTTTAACTATAAACTCTTGCACTCCTCGCGACTGTTAGCGACCCGACGATCGAGTTGGGTTGCGGTGTGCTAAGTCGTGTAGTGTACGGCTAGCTTAAGTTATACAGCTGCTGAGCTAGCATGCTGGTATACGGTCGGACGGTAGACAATATTACGCTGCGGAGACTCTGCCATGACATGACTGCACTGACAGTGCTTCCAAATAATTCAGGAGTTGTTTTACGACGCTAAGCACCATGACCGCAAATGTGGGAGAAGCCTGTGTATGGCTTATCAATTACAACTTCACGCGTCGGGTGGCTAGCCAACTGTACAAGTTAGGTCATATTTGGTTTCTTTTAGAAGAGCCAGTTCAGATGGGAAAATCATAGATTTCTCTTGGATAAAAAACCCACCTCACTTTGACCCGGCCGGGGATCGAACCCCGAACCTCCCGGTTGCCAAGCTTCATCACTTCAAATTCCACCGCCTTTATTCACTCGGCCACAGTATCGGTTTGCACCGGAAATAGAGTTTCCAGTTTCTCATAAATTGATGATTCTTTCCCAAGTTTCACGATTCAATAATGCTACTTCCTGCACTCTATACTTTCTCACTAACCCATACAAAAAAGAAGGTAAGACCAGGGTTGGGAAGTAACGAGTTACAAGTAACGCCGTTACTGTAACGAGTTACATTTTGTGTAACGGAACCCTGTAACGAGTTACATTTGCATTTTAGTAACGGAGCAAGTAACTAGTTACAATTCTGTGTAAAAGGTACTGGAACGGGTTTACATTTTGGGTCCCCGTTACTTTCCCGTTACAAATAGTCAAAATGACCACAAATTGCGAGTACTCGAAGGATTAACGAGAAAATTTTCAAATTGAGGACACTTTGGTAGTAAAATTATTTTTCGATATATTTATAAATCCATCTCTATTATCGACGTCGCCCTCAACCGACATCAAATTTTATTCACACGTTTAGAATCAGCAGATTGATATTAGAATGCACATACTGCAGGCTTTAAAGGGTCCACATTGGATTCCCACTAAACTAAGTTTAAAATTTGATTTGTGTGGTCAAATTACTTATTAGAGCAGATCAAATGCTTATTATCCCGTGAGCCCCGAATCTTTGTTCGATTAGTTGAAAACTACGGAACGGTCCTCTGGTAAACAAAGGCCCAGCGGACTTGTTATAGCCTTTTATATTATACTAAATGTAAGTCAGCTGGGCCTAGTTTACTCATAGTGTTCTTTTAGAGGACACAATTGGAGATAGTGCACGTGAGAAAACAGGCTGGCTCCATAGGCATTCAAATACCAGGCTTACTTTGAAAGTTTTATAATTGGCTTTTGAGACGTTTAGGGCTGCTAATTGGGAACCCGGAGGGGTCCACCCCATCTGAGTGTTCGGAGCTAGCTGCCATTCTAGATTCCCTAATCTTTCGCGACCATGGTACGTAACCCCTCAAGTTCCCGCGAGTTCGGATACCAATGACACCAATTCCGAGACGCGATCTTTTTGCAAGTGTGTAGCATATCAAACTTACAGATGTTTTTAATTCTATTATACATGTCCACCATTAACAAGGTCATCGTTGGTACTCACTTCGCATAGCCTGGCCCCTCAGTAATTTTAGTTGATCATTGTGTGACAATACTTTACATTCTGTACATTGTGCACAAATTACCAATGGGAGTTTAAACACCCTTAATGTGAACTTTCATATTTAAATACACGGCTGGAATTAGCTCCTAGGTGCATGTCCCTCGTTTACATCACACTCCGGAAAAAATTTCGATTCCGGAACCCCGGCAATTTCCTAATCTAGAGTCAAAAGACGCTCTCGAGACCCGCAGTAAGCTAGTCGAATCAGGACTCGTGCATAGAAGCCCAGTAAATTATACGGTGGCCAATTGTACAGCAAACACCGTGCATCCATTTATGTATCTAATTTAACATGGTTGGGTCATCCTTATTTGATGAATCAAACGTTTATTTTTAGGCTATATCATATTCTTTTCAATGTCCGTAAACTCCTTACGCTGCATAGAAATATAGTAAGGTTCATATAAAACAGTCGAATATTGAGATGGTCATGATGGCGTTTAAAAGTATCCTAACAAAGCTAACTGAAAGAGGAGAAAAGTGTCCGACTTAACGCTTCACCTATTTTACTGTAAAAAGAAAGGGAATTATGGGTACATGGTCTGCATGTGTAAACTCATAGTCTCACCATTTTCTATGCATTGTTTTATATCGACACAATGTGAAACTTGAAATTTTATGCCGAAATATCACTTAGCCCCCACCTTAGCAATGGGGGGGAGGGGGGGGGGGTTTTAAAAATTTAACCTTTAACAACTATATAAGATAGCAGCGGATTTACCATATTTATGCCCTTGAGGGGTGAAGACTTTTAATTTACTGCTAAACACAATTGCTTTCCCCTTTATAGGCTAATAGCCGCCTAACCTTTCTTCTAAATTAGTGATGGGACGTAGAAAGATTTTCCAACCACAAAGAAGTACTGTCGTAAACCGGAAAAGTTTTGGTTACAACCATATTCGTCTAACAAATAGTTTTTGCGTACGCCTCCGACAAAGTATCATGATTCGATGCTTCAGGATGAGCGTTAGGCGCCTCTTCCTGAATCCCCATGTGAAGATCAACTGGTCACCATTTGACTTTCTTTGGGGAAATACCTTAGGATAACCGGCACACAATGATGTTCGAGTCCTCTCATGTGCCCATTCTTAATATCTAATTACACCCCCTTTTCCATTTCAGGTACCGAGGTACCGTATGTTCACCTTAAAGTAACTAGTTACTTTTGAAATGTAGCTAGTTACTTTTCAGTTAAAAGTAACTGTAACTAGTTACTTTTTCAACATTGTAACTAGTAACTGTAACGAGTTACAATTTTATAGAATTAACTGTAACTATAACGAGTTACTTTCAAAGTGTAACGGGAACAACCCTGGGTAAGACAGAGATACACATTGTCTCTCGGGCTCATTTGAGTCAAACATTATAGCCTACTTCTGCAGATTCCAGTTTACCCAAAATTATTCTTTCCCAAAAATCACCGAGTAACACCGACATTTCCTAAAATTTTAAAAATTTATTTCCACCCCATCGTTTGGAGAGTTTCAATTCATGAGTGGTTATTAGAGCTTTAGGGTACCCACATAGCCTAGGCGGCATTCTAGAGGTTAAAAAATAGTCATAAATAAGCGGAAGGAAGCGAGACCATGCAGAGCAGTTATCAGAAGATTATCATGCCTATCAGCCTAATATGATTAAATTTTGCATGATTGTTAAATAAAGGAAAAACAATTATATCAAATACCATAAAAACTTTTTGCTACGGAGATTTTTTTCGGCGCACTTCGCGCTCACCTAGGGAACAGACTATAATATGACAATAAAAAATTTTGTCTGGCACCGCATAATTCAAGGCATGCTCCTACTAGCCACACTACTGTGACGTGAAGCTCTGAAATAAGGGTCACTGATAGTACTAATGTAAGTCATTGAATGCACGATGGTCCTTGAAAAAAAAAAAAATCCTCAAACCCTACCCATGTATAAGGAATTGCAATTCTCGATAAATATTTTGGTAAGCGTCCCATGAGCCTAATATAAATTGACGTCTCATTAGTACTGTTGTTTTGCTGTGCGTAGGAACAGTAATTACTTCATGTAGGACAGCTGAGTAAATTACTGTTTCCAAACCATTCGCTACACAGGGGCGGATCCATGGGCGTCAATCCTGGGGGGACGGGGGGGACGGGGGGACGGGGGGGACAAGTCCCCCACATTTCGATGGGTGGGGGATACAATATCAAATGTCCCCCCACATTTGCGTAAAAGAGTAGTCTCGTGGCTCTATTTGACTGGCTCTTTGAGTGGCATGTAGGTTTGTTGGGCAATTATTAAGTGTCTCGATGCAGATTCTGAATGTAGATTTCGTCAGGGAAATCTTATTTAATGACAAAATTTCGGCGCGCTTCGCGCGTATGCGTCACGGTTTGCACTCCTTGTCATGACCATTAAAAAGGTAATTATACATGGAACTATTCTAATCACAACACTTTCCGAAAACAATCATACATCTCCAAACATCTGTAGGGCCTCGCATCAATATGGGATCATTCAATCAGTGGCAGAGGGGAGGGCCATTCGGCCATGCCCACCCTCACTGATTCCGATTTTTTTAAGTTCCTAAAAATACGTAAGTTTTTTAACACAAATTTACTCCAAAAGGTAACATATTTGGCACCAGATTGCATGTAAGGACACCGTATTATTCAAATTTTTTCAAAGGGGAGGGGGTCACCCCATTGGGCCATGCCCACCCTCACTGATTCCAATTATTTTTTTTAAGTTCCTAAAAATACGTAAATGTTTTAACACAAATTTACTTCAAAAGGTAGCATATTTGGCACTAGGAGGATGCATGTAAGGATACCGAATTTTTCAAAACTTTTCAAAGGGGATGGGGCACCCCATTGGGCCATGTCTCCCTCACTGATGTCTGTTTTTTAGTTCCTAAAAATACCTACGTTTTTTAACACAAATTTTACTTCAAAAGGTAACATATGTGGAACCAGATTGCATGTAAGGACACCTAATTTTTCAAAAAACACCCCCTTCCCTTTGACCCCTCCCCTAGGCCACAGATCAGTAAACGTCACATTGAGAAAACGTCCAGGCTAAAACACTGGCGGGCCTCCTCTTGATCCCAACCGCTTAAAACTATAGCGGCCTGACGAGAGGGATAGCCTAACACATTAAAATTAATGGGAATCTTTGCATTTGGTGATGCATTATGACAACGAAATATATCCATCCTGAGACTTGATTTTTTACCCAGAGATATGTTTAAACCTCAGAGCTTCCGGGGGCTTCGCCCCCTGGACCCCACCAGGGATCCTTAGGCGGGCTCCTGGACCCCACCTGCTAAAACTCGTTTCCGCGCTACGCATTACCAGATTTGTCGGCAAAACATAGTCTCTACACCCCCGCCCCCAAAGAAAACACCTTCGCTACGCCCCTGACTCCGTGTATTTTACCTGGCAGATCATCTATGATGGTCATGTTAACTTTGAAATGATAATTCTTATTAGAATAGGACAACGTCTGTCATCATAAGGGGGGGGGGAGGAAAGGGCCTATAGAAGGAAGACGCCCCCTCTTCAAAACAAAAGGGATGGGTTTGTGCTAAGTCATGTATGTCCCCCGTCCCCCCCCCCCCCCACATTTGAATACGGATTGACGCCCCTGGGCGGATCTAGGGTCTTTTCTGAGGGAAGGGGGTCCAACAAAAAAAGGGCACATTGATTTTTTTTTTTAATTTTGGTTCCCATAAACGTCAGCAGTTATACAATTTACCGTATATTGACAAAGCAAAGGATAAAGCAAGAGACATGCAAAACTGGAATCAAAACCTGGAATCTAAACGGTGAAATTACAAAGCGCGCGAAGCGCGCGAAATTTTTTGGGTAAGCCTACACTTGTAAGAATTTGTACTATTTTACAGCTTGTATAGAACAATTGTCCGGACAGTTGGGCCCTGTCGGGCATAACTTTATTGTACTTCCCTCCTCGAGTCACTAAGCCATTCCGTACGACAGACACAAGTGAACGTTGACCAGGTTTAACGGAGTGCGATTTAATTCCCGACACATAAATCCATGTATTCTACTTATATTAACTTGAAAAGGTGGAAGGGGTTTGTACTATATTTAGCTATAAGTATAACGGAACTGAGGATGAGTGGAAAAACCGTACCGACAATTTTAGGTTTTATCCCAGAAATTACCCTTATGAAAGCCAAAATAATTAAACCGACCATGGGTGGCGACAGAATTTTCCCAACAGGGGGCCGGGCCATGTCAGCTACCCCAAGTTCCGACATTCCCTACTTCCAGGGTATGACATGAAGGGCAAATGGAGGAGCCTCATTATCCCATGCCATTGCAGGCATATTTTGCATTATATCACTTAATACTTCAAGATCCAAGTTGCGCACTGATAGTGTTTTTTGAAGCTGGATCGTGAAATAGAAAAGCGCGCGAAGCGGGAAAAATTTTTGATAGGCTTACACATAAAACATAGCCTATGACGAAACGAAAAAAAAAGAACTATATAGGGTTTGTAGACCGTATCGGGTGTAACATACACTGTATCGAAACCACCTGGACCACACGATGAAATAGCCTTTGCTCCGTTAGTCGCTCACCAACTGACTGTACCGCATGACACACACAAGAGAACACCAACTAGACTTTGCGATATGGGATGAAAGTTACCTTTACATACACTCTGTCTATATGTTACTTGGTAAGGGGGACAGGACTTGTGCTATCCTGCTATGTGGAATGGAACTATTGAAGAAAATAGAGTGAGTCTACAGCGCGCGTAGCGCGCCGAAAATTTTGGGTTCTTATTAGAGCAACTATCCTCTTGAGAGCAAAAAACAGGTACACCGTCGGGGCGACTGGTTGTCGTCGGGGACTGCATACTTTCGACTAAGACTCCCCGTCGAAACTGTAAAACTTCCCCGATAGGGGACCAGCCTTCCTCGAGGGGGGGGGGGGGAATGAACCCTTCCCCCACCTGGCACCACCGCTATCTCGATTGGGGGAGGAGGGTAAAATACTGTATGTTGTGTTCCCTATATAGATGCGGCGCGACTGTCAAAAATACTCTGTCAGGACAGATGACTGAAGTCGAATGTTTGCTTTTTATTTGCGACAGCAGACCGGTCATCGGTCCAAAGACGTGAAAAAATTGAACCGACTGTCATTGCGTTATTTGACCTGGTGGTGATTTTATATAGTAATTTTAAAATGAAACAAACACCGATTCGTCTATTGTGACTTCTGGTCAGCTCTTGGCTGTGGACTTTAACCTAAGATTGGCTTTTTATTCCCATCATCACGGCAACACTATAAAAGAAGAGAGTAATTCCAGACCAATATATCGCGAAACGTAGGCTATTTACCTACTCTCTCTTGTTCATGAGAGGAGGGGTGGAAGGGAAGTTTCGTAGATGTAGCTTTTAGGGAGTGTGAACAGATCATTATCTTGTAAGACCAAAAGACTACTCAGTGACCTTTTGTAATCAATATTAAAACCCAATAGTAATACATTGCACAAAGCGCTAGCTAGTGAGTATGACGTATTTTGTATTACTTTGAATGTCCAAGCACGCCTAAAGTGATTAGAATGCCTGGCTGTCACGCAGGCAGTAAGACGTACTGTAGTCACATTCTCTGTAAAACCATTGTACTGTTATTGTTTCGGGGCGGGCAATATAGGCTACCGTAGTCAAATATATTGCCCCAAGTTCCTGCGATACATGGCTGAACATTTACGGGTGGATTGATCGATGATACTGGATGGGGGTAACCAAAATCTCCTCGGAGTTGGACAAATGTCATTACCTGTGAAACTGTCTCGTTTCTTTTTCTTTCTTTTTTTTAGTGACAAAAAAAAAAAAGAAATTTTGAAAAAAGGGCAAATTGGGAAATTCGAGGGGTCCGGACGTCGGCGACCTGCTACACCTCTAACTGTTGACTTTACCCACCAACTAACAACATCCTCATAATTTAAATGACGGTTGCTATCTTAAATTTGCAGAAAAATATTTCATATTTTACATGCGGTGCGTTGGAAATGGTCATGGGCGTCCGCAGAAAAAAATCTGGGGGGGCAATTTTTTTAGGGGAGCTCAACTTTTTTCATGGGAGATATTTTACTCCCAGAAAAGAGTGTAGATGTTTCTTTTCACAGTGTTGACAGAGGTGTAGCCAGGAATTTGTCAAGGGGGGGGGGGGGGAGCCCATAGATAGACTCTCACCGCCCATGGGTTGTCGCGGAGCGCAAGAAAATTTTGGCCCCAAATGCTTCCCACATCGCTGGAAATGGCACTTCCAAGGCCTATTTACCGCATTTAAAAATTGGAAATACTACCAATATCGTACATATAAACTTTAAAAAATACCAAGAAAAATTGAGAAATACAATTTGACAACAGGCTACAATAAAATGTCATAAATAACGCTGTTTTCTTCCGCGCGCTTCGCACGTATCCGTTTTAAACATATTTTCTTGGTTACTTCATGTAGAACATCTTGCGAGCTTCATAGCTTCCTATTTACTCTACCAGTATCACTGTAACTCCTCAGAAGACAAACCCTTTTAATCATAAAAATGACCTGCCGGTTATTCTGAGTAAGTTTATTATTAAAATGGTCAAAATGGGGTTGTTGTGACCTGATAGTGTACATGTGATGAGTTTTAAGCTAACCAAACACTTCTTCCTTCTAATAGCTTGACTATTCCAAGGGCGTAGGCTGCATTTGGCATGGGGAGGTGCACATTTCAGGTAGGTGGAACCAGGAAGAATATCTAAGCGGAGCGCCAGCATTGCTTGGCGCGGAGCATACCAGAAAATTTTCGGTTTTTAAATCCCCCAGATGGCCGGAAACAGCATTTCAGGAGACTTAAGCCACATGTACCCAGCCTTAAAAAAAAGTGATCCCCTGTCTGCCGTTTCTCAATTTACTTGAAATAGTACACGAATTTGTTAATGCATGTCTTTTGTTATTCAAATTAACAATGTAGCAAATTATTCATATTGTAGATTGATGGGTATTCCAAGGCTTTCAGACTTTGACCTACGTGATCAAATGACCTTGACAGTTGACAAGACTAAGAGCTCAGTTATACTCTCATGTGCATCTTAATGTCAAATAGTAAATCAATGACCTATTTTCCTCTTCAGATATCATTCCTACCGGGGGCGTCGTGCAAAATAATTTTTTATGGGAGGGGGGCTATGATGGTGACCTGTCCGAAAGACTATCTAAGTGGAGCGTCCACCATCAGTTGGCGCGGAGCGCTAAGAAAATTTGAAAATAGCGACCCTCAGACAGCCGGAAACTGGCATTTTCAGGTTTGTTAGTAGAATCAAAGCAGCCGTTTTTTGAATTTTCGTTTTGCACTAAAATGTTCACTTGATCAAATAAAAAAGTTAGCAAAATTGCAAACGATCAGAAAATTGACAATATAAAAGTAAAACTACTATTGCATGAAATTGCAAGCTAATAATGGGAAATGCCGCTTCTATGCGAGGACGTATCATAACTGCAAACAGTAAGAAACGTAGTTTAC
>JAIZAY010002099.1:0-11468 GCA_029531755.1 Holothuria leucospilota | reverse complement strand
AAAAAGGGAAAGAACACATTTAATAAACACATTTACGCTAATTGGGTTCCCAAATCTTTTTTTATCCTTTTTAAATATTAACACTTGATAATCTTCTTAGCACTATATAATTTTTTGAAGGCAATTTCCTCAATCCCAGACAGTTCCAGTCCTCCCATTTAGGTTACTTCTAGCTCTCAAAATGTTCCTCCCTCTTGCATGGTAAAAAATCACAAATCTAGTTTTTTAATTGTCCTTTTGCGATATTTTGGTGTTGGTCAAAGGGACAACTGCAAGCCAATTTAATCAACCCTTGTGCATTTATTAAATTGTGTTTTCGAATGGTTTCGGAGTTAGGCGTGTTCAAATCAAAAACATCAAATATAAACAATTTTCCAAAAAACCAAAAAGTAAGAACTTGATAAGATGATAATGTTTGTAAACTACAAGATAATAAAGATTAATATAGAAAAGATTAACTAGTGTTATATAAAAAAGGTTTAAAATGATATGATAACAATTTTAAAATTCAGAAAGCAATTTATTCTTAGTTGCATCTGTATTTCTAATTATCTTTAATTAGTCTTTTTAGGTTGACCAGCTTCTCAATGCTTTATGCTCTTTGATTTACATACATTATGCCTATTTAAATTTTAAAAATTGGGGTTGTTTTTTACCCCTTTTTAAACCCGCCAACTCTCCTCCGGAATGCTTAGCAATAAACTAGACTGTGTCGGAAGGGAAACTTTTTACTATCTTAAACTACTGTAACGGGCTTTTATTTTTGCCTTCATACTTGGTCTTATGAAGTTGCCATACATTTCAAAAACCGTTGATCGAAACAGCTAGCAAAATTACAGCGAAAAAAGGGCACAAATGGTTATGTTATATTTTTGTGACCAAATGAAAATTTTGTAGCCTCTAATTACCCAGAAAATTTCCCAAATCAAGCTTACGGTCTCTAAATTACGGTACCGAATGTTCCGCGTTACTAATGTTGCATGTGGCATGTGCTGAAGAGCAAACTGCCAGGATCTGAGAGGTATCTAAGTATAAATTTTCAGCATAAATTTCCAATAAATATTGAGACACGTGTGTAAAGACCATTTGCAATGATTTTCGTAGTTCCTCTAGTGTTTTTTAGGTACGAAAGCTCTTCGATACTTACATTTTAGATTTTAGTGAAAGAGTCTTAAGTTATCTATACGTATATTATAATGAAGAATGAGGGATATCAAGCCTATTTCGACTCGGGGATCCTGCAGGAATTTCAACGAACGCGTACAAGTTCATCCAATTTTACAAAGAGTTACCATGATAGTTTTTTGCATAAATGCCTCATGCTTTGGTCATCTGACGTTCTTACAGTGACTATTAAAGTCCCAGAGAAAAATTAAAGTTTTCAGTTATGCGTAAGATTTTTGCCAGTCAATGCAAGAAAACTGGTGAATTGCTCTCCATTAATTGTTTGAATATAGTCAGGTACACCGTGAGACTCCGGCCAGTTTCCGGATAATTTGGGGTTTTCCGATAAAGGGCGTTAAATGTGGGGGTTTTTAAATATGAAATGTAATGGCTGCAGGGAGTTTTGAATCATGGTGTATCCGACGGGCGATGAAGAGAGGAACGGGGTAACTTAAACAGGGTGGCACCAAAGGAAACGGGGCCATCTCCTGTTGGAGAGGTCCCCCCTCTGCGGACAAATTCCATGGTCACGGGTTTTTTATAACCGGGTTTTCCTTAAAAAAAAAATTTGCAGTAATTCCAAATTTTGCCCAAAAAAAAAAATTGCATTAAAGGTTTTTAAAAATTTCCACAAGGGCAGGGAGACCCCCTTTCCTTTTAAACCCTCTCCCAAAGGGAGGGCAGACCAAAAAACCCTTTTCCCCCACCCCGTCAGAACGCCCTTCCTACCCCAACCAGGAAAAAAATTTTGATCAAAATTTAAGCAGAAAAAATTTAATTTCAGAAAATTTAAAAAAAGTAATTAATTTCGAAAACTACAAAATTTGGCCGGGCTTTACGGGGGGCCCAAATACCACAATATTGGAAATCAGTTTTCTTGTTTTAAATTGGAAAAAACCCCTAGTATGAATTAATCCTGGGTTTATTTGAAGAAGCAAGATCGGGAAAGGGGGGAAACCCCAAATGAATCTTTGAATGTAAGTAGTTGTGAAAGAAACCCGGAAAAATCCAAATATTATTTAGAAAGAAAATGTTGGTTTTTTCTTTCCAAAATCTAAAAGGGATTTTTAAGAGTTTCGTTCAAGGTGAAACTTTTGGCAAACCAAATAAAATTTAATAATGCGAATTTTTATTAAAAACCCCAAACGTGATTTTAATCACGACAAAGTGAGAAAGGCGTTTCAGGAGAGAAACTTGTTTTAAAAATATTTGGAAAAAGGGGTTCTCAAAAAATTTGTGCTGCACTTTAAAATAAAAACGTTTGTGTAAAACACTTGTCGCCCAAATTTTGAAATGTTCTGGCCTTTAAAAAAAGGCAGTAACGAGCAAAAATAAAACCCCGAACAGTGTAAAAAAAAAATTTGGTAGACTTTTTTGCGAAGTGAAAGGAAAATTTTTTCGGGCTTTTAGGGTGTTTTTAAAAGATAACTAGAATTAATCACATTCTATACCAAACCAAAGTAGAAACCTGTCGCATAAAACTTGCGTGGATTTAAGACTTAAGTATTAACAGGGGGGTGCTTTTTCAAGTTCAACTAGATTAGCTAATCAAAAAAAAGAATTGCCAGTCTCGGTCAAAGACAAAATTTTCATCCCCCAAAAAAAAGTTTTTTTTTGGGGGACCCTCTGGGGCCGGTCCCTCCCCTTGCCAAATCAAAATGGAATGTCGATTCCAAACCTGATCTGAGCAAGGATCTGATTGCAGGAAATTTGGGAAGCTAAAAATTTAGGATGGTGGATGAAATTCCCTTAAAATTTTTGTAAAAAAAATTTTATGGGGGGTTCTTTAAATAAAAAAAAAAAATTTGGGTTAGGGTAAAATCAGACCCTTAGAACCCCCCCAGGACACTGCCCTAAAATTTGGGCCTCCCACCTTTCAAAAATTTAGTTTGAAAATTATTGGCCCCTAAAAATCGGCGGGGGAATTTGCTGTAAAAAGAAAATTGGTCTAATTCCGTTCTTTTAAAATTGAAAAAATTTTTGAAAAATAGTTTTTAAGTATCTTTTGTGACAACAAGTTTAAGATAGACCTAGAAAAAAATTTTTAACATTTTTGCCCCCCCCCCCCCCCCCCCCCGGCCAAAGCTTTTTGACAAAGACCAGCGGGAAATTTAGAAATCCAATATCTTTATACAGCAACTTTTCCCCTAGTCTGATCATTTAGAAAAATTATTTTTTTTCAAACCCCTAATTTTTGGAAAAGAGCCTTAGGGAGAAACCCAAAAAATTTACCCCGACAGACTTTTGCTCCACCAAAGGGAAAACCCCGGCACCCGGGGGGGGAACTACTTTAATTTTTTACAGAATTTTTTACGCTAATTTCCCAGTATTTTTTTTTTTTAATTTTAAAACTTTTAAGCATCTTAGTCCCTATTTTTTTTAAAGGGGAAAATTTCCTACCCAGACAGCCCCAGTCCTCCATCTAAGTTACTTCTAGCCTCCCCAAAAAATGTCCTCCCTCGCAGACACAAATCTAGTTTTTTCCCTATCCCAATCCAGTAGCAAATGCAAGGCCCAAGTGAAAAATCAGAAAACACTCTTTTTTTTGCATTATTTGAAATTTTGTGATTGCAGGTTTTAAATCGAGAAATAAAGAGCAGTCACAGTTGAGAAGTTTGGGTTTCCCACAACAAAAAATGAAGTATTGAGGTGATGAGTGTCTGTCTTTAGACACGAGAAACTTTTTTTTGCACTTGCTTTTATAAAAAAAGGGTTTTGTTATATAACATCAGTTTAAACCCCTTCAGAACCATTTTAAATCTATTTTCTTAGCCCAGTTATTTTTCTATATTAACTTTTATTTAGCTTGAAGAATTTTCCCAGTTACATTTTTTAAAAAAATGCGTTATAAGTTTTTTTTCCCTTTGTTGACTTTTTTTATTTTTTTGTTGTATGTTTTGTTATTTTTTTTTACTTTTTAATAAACACGCCTAACTTTCCCCGGAACATCCTTTCCCCAAAAAAACACGGGACCCGAATGTGGTTCGGATAAGGGAAAAAAACTCGGATAAAGGGGGCAAAAAAATTTTCGCTTCAATATGGGTCCTATGAAAGTTCCCCCAAAAATTTTTAAAAAAAACCGTTGAGTTCGAAACAGCTAGCAAAATTACAGCAAAAAAGGGCACAAATGTTTAGTTATTATATTTTGTGACCAATGAAAAACAGTTTGTAGACCTCTATTACCCAGAATATTTTCCCCAAAATTCAAGCTTACGGTCTCCTGAATTACGGTACCAATGCTCCGTACATACTAAATGTGTGCATGTGCATGTGCTGAAGAGCAGCTCTAACGATCTTGAGAGGTATCTAGAGTATAAATTCAGCATAAATTTCCAAAAATATTGGAGACACGTGTGTAGAAGACCATTTGCAATGTTTTCGTAGGTCCTCTGTGGTTTTTTAGGTACGAAGCTCTTTACGATACTTACTTTTCAGATTTAGTGAAAGAAGGTCTTACGGTTATCTATAACGTATATTATATGATAGTATGAGGGATATCAAGCCTATTTCGACTCGGGGATCCTAGCAGGAATTTCAAAACGAACGCGTACAAGTTTCATCCAAATTTTACAAAGAGTTACATGTTGGAGTTTATGCCCAGATGCCTCATGCTTTGGTCATCTTGACGTCTTACAGTGACTATTAAAGTCCCAGAGAAAAATTAAAGTTTCAAGTTATGCTGTAAGTTTTGCCATGTAATGCAACGAAAACTTGGTGGATGCCTACCTTAATTGTGTTGAATATTAGTCAGGTAAATCTGCCCGGCCAGTTCGGATAAGTGGGGTTTCCGATAAAGGGCGTTTAAGTGTACTGGTTTTAAATAATGAAAATGTAAATGGACTGAATTTGTATGTTTGATCATGGTAGGTATCCGATCGGTGCGATGGAAGAGAGGAGCACGAGTAACTTGAACAGGGGTGGCACCAAGAGGGAAAGGGGCCATCTCCCTGTTGGAGAAGGTCCCCCTCTGTCGGACAAATATTCCAGTTGCGTCAGGGAGCCTTGGCATGATGAACCAAGTAATCCCCAACGGTGAAGAATCGTCCCGACTGCTTATATGGTATCGCGCTCTCAAGATTCTTTACTAAAACCCAACATTAAGTTGCATTATGTTTGTGTCACATATTAGTTCGTTGATATTGCACAGTGCCGATGTGTTTGAGCAGGAAGGTGTTAGGAACACCCTCCTGATTTGAGTTAACAGCTCCTTCTTTCGAGTACGAAACTAGCTTTACTCAGATGCGATAGATATAGGAACAAAACCCGAAAGTTCTTGGGCGGATCTAGGATTTTTGTTTTGGGGTGCACAAGATTCACCCAGTGTGGGAGAGTGTCGTCCATCTGAAGGACTAAGATAACAAAAAATGGTGCTCTCAATATGGTGTTCGAATTTCTATATTAAAACGGTGACGAGAGAGCAACATTGAGATGTCTGCGATAGAATATTAAAGGCATGGTCCACCTTAGTACGTGAAATTTTAATCTTTGAATTTTTTTTGGTGCACGTGCCAGTGGCGGATCCAGGATTTGGCAAAAGGGGGGCCCAGGTCATAGTGGTTTGTATAAAAGCCCGATCTGGGGAGGGGTCTAAGGAGAGGGGGTGCCCAGGGGGCAGTGCAAGGGTATTTTGATAGGGGCAAAGCATGTGATGAGTAATCGCCGTCCTGGGGGAGGAGTCTAAGGGGAGTGGGTGTCCCCCTCCCCTTTGAGAAATTTTTGTTAATTTAAGGCTGCTCAGATGCAAAATGGTGATGTCTGTGGTGCATTTTTTGAACTCATCTTATATGGCTGGAAAGTGTTCATAATTCAGTGAATTTTAATTTTTGGTTGGGTGAAAGATGCTTTTCTGGGGAGGGGTCTAAGGGGAGGGGTGTTTTGAGAAATTTTTGTTAATTTAAAATTGCTCAGATGCAAAATGGTGATGTTTTTAGCATATTTTTGAACTGATTAAATATCGCTGGAAAATGTTCATAATTTAATGAATTTTATATTTTACCCTAAATTCACAGTGCATTTCATTAAAATAAATTACAAGGCTTAAATATGACACTATAGGGTAATATTGCAGCAAGTTATAATTAAAAGCCTGGTGTTGTCGAAAAAATTCGTCTAAATATTAAAGAATTCTGAAATTCCCTTGAAAGTAGAAGCAGTGCTCCCAATGCTGTGGGCCTGGCCGGTAATAGACTGAAGTTAGCAATCCATTAATACAGCGCTCATGAGTAACTCCTTGCAATGCCCAGAGAAAGTTACTGAGGCCAATATAAGCCAAAATGTTATCAGCTGAAAGTCAGTCGCAGAGTTATTAACATAAGACTTATTTTCTGAGGTAGAAAATAATGAACAAGTTTGAGTTTCACTCTTACACATCTCATAGGCCTATTTCATTGGAATAGGGCCTTGTCCTTTGTTTTATGAAGTTGAAAAAAACTTTCAAAATTTTTTGGAAGGGGGGGGGGGGCCCGGGCCCCTGGCCCCCCTAAATCCGCCCCTGCGTGCACCTACCAGGGGCGTAGATTTCTTTTTAACTTTGGGGGGGGGATGGGGTGAACTATCGCAAAATGTGGAAAATGTGCACGCGAAGCGCGAGCCCATGACGGGTGGGGTCCAGGGGCCCGCCTTAGGGCCCCTGGTGGGGTCCAGGGGCAAAGCCCCGGTGGGGGTCCAGGGGGAGAAACCCCCGGAAGCTGCTGGGTTTTAATGTCTCAGAAGTGCCAAGAAGACTGTTTTAATGGGTTATTTTCAGTGGTAATGTTCTTTGGTAGGCTATTGGTATATTCATGCATTTAGGAAATAGCCCACTATTTTGAGCACAAAACTCGTTGATAAGCTGCACTGGATTGAAATTGTACAAGAGCAACAATGTCCTGTTAAGCTTAAAAGGCAGGGATCAACATATAGGGTCATACCAGACAACTGGATTTTGAATTCGGAGATCATTGCAAGACCTGCAAGTTGGCTTGAGATCAGTGGCGTCGCCAGATTTTTTGTTACTGGGGGCCCATAAATGATGTCGTAATAATACTTCAGTTCCCCAAGTCTGCTAAAATTACTCCTTTATTTTTCATGCTTTCCTGCATTTGCATGCAGCAGTTTTGATCTTTCGTTTGTCACTACATAAAGGTGTAGTCCTGGGGAAGGGGTTTCCCCTCCCCTTTAAGAATTTTTTTATTAAGTTAAGGTCTTTTAGATGCAAAATGGTGCTATCTTTGGGATGTTTTTGGAACTGATCATATATGGCCGGAAAATGTCCATAATTTAGTGAATGTTAATGTTTGGTAAGGTAAAAGAGGAGAATATGTTGTCTATTAAGAGACAAATACGTTGTCAACAAATCTCCTGAAGCCCCCTCTCTTTCGTCTATTTTACTGCCTTCTATTTCGGGAAAGATTTTACACAAAATATGTGCGTGGAGTCCACAGAAACAGTGAGTTATTACGAAATATGTCCTTTCCTTGATTGTGCATTGTGAAAGGGCATCTAAGGCTAGCAGATACCTGAATAGGACCTCCTGAAAGCTCTGCATTAATCATATTAATTTGGGGGGGGGGGCAATTAAATAATGCGTATACTACCTGCATGACATCCAAATGATAATATAGAGTACAACGCCGAACACTTTACAGCTATCGTATTTTTACTACTTCTGAAGTAAAATCCGGACGAACAGCTGCCAGCAATGGAAAATTAGAGGGAGGGAGAGTATAGGTGCAGGGAGGTGATATAAGACCTCCCTGATAGATGTAACAAAAGGGTGAAGAACTAATAAGAGCGTTACAGAGTGCTGTTTTCGTCATAAGTGTATTAACAATCACCATCTATACCCGATAATGGCTCAGCGTGAACTGGCGAAGCTCTGGTAAATTTTTTTGAAAAATGTATAACGGTAGATACGTACTTACTTTCAACCTTCTACATCATGCTACATATTAGATTGAAAGATCCCATATTGATGAGAGGTCCCCACAGATGTTTGGAGATGTATCTCTGTTCTTCGGAAAGTGTTGTGATCAGAACAGTTTCGTGTATTATTTCCTTAATAATGGTCATGACATGGAGTGTAAACAGTGACGAATAATATTTCCATTACAAAACCTGCTTTCAGGACTCTACATCGAGACACTTTCAATTGCCCAACAAACCTACATGCCACTGCCATAAGCCAGTCTTTTACCTATTAATTAGTAAACTTTCAACTTTTTGCTGCTGTGCATCTCCGAAAGTTGCTATTGGAAGATGTTGATAATATGAGTGACACTGACGTAAGTTTGGAAGCGCGCGGAGCGCGCGAAAATTTTGATAGATTGCCAACGATTTGCTAAAACTCTGATAGTTTGAGAAACATTTGTGATAGAAAGTGAAGCGAGATTGAAAAAATTTCTTACGAAAATGAATAAAATTGACTTTCCATCATACACGTATCTGTAGACTGAAACATTGGGGGGATGATTACATGGGCCATCCCCCCTAGTCAAATGTTGGGGGGATATATCCCCCCATCCTCCCCGGGATTTACGCTCATGGACGTGTGGTCAGTTTATTCACATCGTATCCTTCGTTAAGCCAGGTAGTGTAATTAACTGGTTAATGAAACGTTAGATATGAAAGTTCCAATCTAACACACCTGTTTACGATACAAGTAAAGGATGTGAATCCACTTAAGGTATTTAGAGATGATAAGAGTGGAAAGTATGATCTCCTAGATATTATACTTTCTTGTGACGCACCTCGGAGAAAGCGGTTAATCAAACGACGCGTTTCCTCACGTGACCACTACTGCAGGATCAAGATCATTTAAGCACATCCTTGGAAGACGTTTAGTCAAATCTTGTCAAGCGTATTTGGTGTAGTAGGCCTACTAAGTACAACTTCATCATCACTTCATCGTACCTCAGATAATTCCTCTGACTCAGCAATCACTATCAATTACCTACTAAGGTAACACATCTGTGAATTTCACCTAGTTGTTAGTTTAAAACACCTGGTAGAAAAGGATGGCAAAACGTGATCGAAAAGTAAGACAGATTGACTGCAACACAAAACTTTGAGAGTATATACCCCCTGCAAGTGAAAGCCTGAAACGGCACCCAGTGAGCTACGAACTTGGTAGGCGGATGTAAGACTAATGTGACCAATCTCTTTTGACCCTCAAAAACTTTGAATAAAACGGTGTAACATGTGCGGCTCTGATGCACACGGACTCATATCAACCGTGAGAGTGCTTGCGTGATGATAGCCACGTAGCAGACATGCCTATATATATGAAGCCGAGGCCACGCCTGGTTGAAAATATTACCCGTATGAGAACACAGTTCTTTAAAAATGGGGTGGGGGGGGGGTCATATTTGCATGTTGACATTGTATCCAATATTCCCCTTCTTTTTTGTAATTGCACGTTTATTATACAGTTATCTTCCTGATTTGGTCGTTATGCAGAGCTACACTTTTTAGGCACCTTCGATGTTATAATTATCGAAGTGATAAATGAGTTTATGTTCTCGTATGTACATAAATGTAACATGTATAAATAACTTGTTCTATACTTTACTTGAAATTCATGAAAAAATTCTTGGATGTGAATATTTTATTAAAATTAGTCTAATGTTCCATAAAACTAAACAAATACATAAATAAAGTTAAAAAAAAAACCAATTGAGCTCATAATTAAAATGATACGTAGTAGGGCAAATTTTGGACGTGCTGAAAGCTTCATCTGAGGAGAAAAAACTGATATTAGATGGCGAAATATTAAACTAACGTCCTAGGTATAGAGATAAAAGTGCAAAGTTTTAATATCAAAATGAGGAAAGGGGAGAAACATAGTAGCGACCGTATGAATAACTCCACCTTCTTACGCTTTTGCTTCCAGGAACAAAGTATCATGGAATATTCGAACTGCCAGGAATAGCAATTTAAGTTGCCGTTACATAAAGATATCGCAGGTCACAGGAGAATGATTTGCGTTAAAGTTTATTTCTTTTTATTACATTTATTTTAACAAAAGCTGAATACACATTATTTCATTCATTTTTCCTTTTATTGACGTTTAGTTCGGTCTTTAAAATCATTAAACAAGGTGTACATAGTGTTATAAGTACATATGCAGGGAACAACTCACAAAAACCAATGGCGTAGGAAGCGGGGGGGGGGGGCCCGTCAAAATGTGGTGGGGGAAGTATGCTTCCGTCCCCTTATTTCAAAATAGATGGGAGGTTATCAAAAGTCCAGTTATGCATAAATACACTGATACTAAAACGATTTATTTCAAATATACGAATAAAGCCTTCCATTTCTCTATAAGAAGTTTAGTAAGTGTGATAGTTTGCAGCCTTGTTAAAAACAATAGGAAAGGCCCTTTTCTGAAGGATGCGGAATCTGGAGTGGCAGTAGCCTACTTGGGTAAGTGCCTCCAAACAACATTACAATAATTTAAATATGGTAAAATTAATACATGATAAAGTGAGATAAAAATATTCCTAGGTAAAAGACTGTAAAGGCTACACTCTAAATGCAAAAGAGTGAAATTCACTCCGAAAGAGATTGTATTTTGGGACCACTCATATAGTAAGAGTGAATTTCACTCGGGTTGGAGTGAAAATTCATTCCAAATAGAGCGATACTTCACTCGCATGGAATGATATACCGTATGGCTCTACTTCAAGTGAATTTTCACTCCACCACTCATATAACAATGGCGCACAAAACCTTGTTACAAACATACTAAATGTGGTGTTCCTATGGTAAGTTCTTGTCAATGTAAAAACCAAAGAATTTAGCTGTACTATAGTGGCACAAAGGTAGAATTAAAATTAATAAGTTAAAATTAATAATAGTAATAACAGAACTAAAACTCATAATGGGAGACCTCAAAACAACTGAAAGTCATATTACCATTGGGGGAGAGTTTTTTACACAAAACTGAAAACCAGGTGAATATTTTTGTACAGTGTTAGGTAAGCTTTTGCGGCCGGCTGGAATAAAGAAGATTCGTATCATCAGTATTAAATGGAGAAGCTTGCTAGGTTTGTGTCGATCATTTATGTTTCATTGCCTGAATTAGGCAGTGAAACTCCCATCTCAATAGCATGTTGCTCTTAGGAGATACTTAATTTTTCAAGAGATGTTACTTTTTCAGCTTCCGAGGTGCATGATGGGAAATCTGTAATGTCATCTGGTCAAATTGATCAGACATAGCTGTTGTATTTCATTATAATGTTGATATCACTATTTGCATTATTGAATAACTCTGTTTACTATACTATACATATTTAGCAGTTTTATACAGAAAAATATCAAACACTCAA
>JAIZAY010002098.1:0-11478 GCA_029531755.1 Holothuria leucospilota | reverse complement strand
TACTGTTGCAAGCGTCACAGTTGCAAGCTTCACTACAGCGACGGTACACAAAAATGTTACTATACGAAACGCTACCGTATACAATTTATTGTGAGCGTTGTAGAGAAGAGAGTTGAGTGAACTTTACTGAATCGAAAGAGGAAATTACATGTCTGTGATAAAAGGAGTAAGGAGTAAAATGAAATGTACCAGAGCAATGATGGCCAAAAAAGCAAAACTAAAAGCAAAAACAGCGTTACATCAAGTGAGAAAATAACACTGAATGAAAAATAGCAAAGAAATAAGAAAATTAAAGACAAAGATGACCAATAATCTGAAGAACAGTTTCTAAGGCATAAAAGACATCAAAAAGGGTAAATGAATGAATAAAAGCTAGAATCAGAAACACATCCAGTACCAAATATAAAAACTATGTAGTAAAATTCTTATTATGGATAAAAACGGCGGTACCTGTGAATAAAGATTGGTAACGATTAGTATGCGACGCTAACGACCTCAATCTACCGCGACGATTGATCATTCGGCTGCTTAGTTGGTCATAAAATGGATGGTCATTCCATAACGACTGCAACTTTTCACTGGCATAATTCATGATCAGCACGTAGCCACGGTGGGCATGGCGGCACGTGCCTCCAGAAATTTTTCAATAAAAGGCCTTGCACTGAAGGAGGAAAAAATAATTACGAGACCAGCCTTTTTGGAATACAAATATAGGAAGAAAAATGGGAAAAAAGCACACCACTTTGTATCTTGAGTCCTTAAAATAGGCAAAACTTTTCAAAGAGGGAAGGGGACACCTCTTCCCTTAGACCCCTCCCCTGGGCGGCGAAAGTCCAACATCGATGTGCCTACCTCCCAAATTGGTTATTCTGGCTACTGATCTGGTTGTGATAAACATCGTTCGATATAAATACTCCCACAGGACGAACGGTCACCAGGTTGGATGGTGGAAGTCCTTGTACTTTTAATCAATCAAGTGGCACTTCACTGAATACATTTGAGAATGCCCGCTTTAGGGCTTCAAGAAAACGTTAATTGAGCCTATTAAAGGGAAATATTGCGTTTGGTCTGGCTTTTTACTGAATCTATCCTCGTTTACTTGCGATCGGGTCCCGTTCGATGAAAGAGAGGTAACTAAGAAAAACATTCTACCCTCCGAGCACTAATTGACGAGTAATTAACCTTTCTGTAACAACTTATAGATTTGTTCACCCAAAAAATTATGCATACAAAACCACACCTTCATCACCCCTTGATTTGAAATCCACCAATCAAATCATTTCTATCACATTGCGTCAGACAATACCAAACACCTTCTACAGCATGTACAAAAAGTTCGGAAAATACGAACTAAATACAGTACAGTTAATTAAGTGGGAATAATTACTACTATATTATGTTTGTATTACTGAACCAGGGAGTTTCTATTTGACAGCCTAACGGAACTACCGTTA
This sequence comes from Holothuria leucospilota, assembly GCA_029531755.1. Taxonomy (NCBI): domain Eukaryota; kingdom Metazoa; phylum Echinodermata; class Holothuroidea; order Aspidochirotida; family Holothuriidae; genus Holothuria; species Holothuria leucospilota. Next base: position 10,024 of record JAIZAY010002098.1, on the reverse strand, counting down.
TAATACAGTAGGTGGTCTTATCACCTCCCTGGTATACTATACACAAAGTTACAGGTATTCCGTAATTCGAATTGAGCCCTTGGGCCTTAGCAGGTCTGACTTACTTTCAAAACAGCCGGATGTAAAAGAGACTGTTGGTGCTTCGACAATGGTACAAAATGAAAATTTTACGAACCTGCGATGCCAGTGGTTGCCACTTGTCCAACACAAAAGAAATATGCAGGGCCTATAAGTCTTTTGCAGATAAATTAACGCGATTGTAGTGACTCTCCTGTAACGACTAATAACGCACATTCACAGTTAACCAGGAAGATGACGCTGCGTCTCCATGTGTGAGTTTTGAATTCCAATATCCTGTACAGCACGGGTTGGCACAGGTGGTGGTAGTTTGTTGTGAGCAGGGTCGATGGAATTACGATAAGCAAGGTCAACACGTATTGGGTAATGGGTGCATATATGACCTGACATGACCACTCTTCGTAAATGAATATGCAGCAGAACGAACGTTGCATAGTGTGGGCGAGGCTTATCGTTCTATAATGAGCCCGTTAGATACAAAAAATGCTGCTTCTATTTTCCATATTTCGTGAGATTAGTGTTTATCTGCTGCAAGTTATTTGTGTTCCATTTTTGGAAAGGGTAAAAGACCACAATGGGATTAAATTAGAGTCACGTCGTGGTATTTTTTCGAACGCAATATTTCCCTTTAAATTATTAATGTGAATCTTCTAGCTAACCCTTTCAACATAATGCATATCCCCATATCCCATATGCTATTTTTTCAACACTTCAGATAACTATTTATACATTTTCTATTGAAATTAGGGTTGTCAGAAAATTGTGGACCCCCCAATTTCCAAATCCGATCTACGTCCCTGTTACATATTTGACTCAGATGGTCCATTGTTTTTGCTAAAGCTTCTTTTTTGTTTTGGTAGATAATCTGAGAAAGTTTAGGTTCTATTAGATGGGGTTTATGCTTATGGCCAATCCGGTACTGCACCTTTTTTTGCATTACCTAACAGTTGTCTACATTAAATTAAATGGCTTGACCAAGAGACTCTTGTGCAGTAAAACCAGAAAACATTGAATCATCTCATTCGACTTATACTGCAACGGTAAAATTGCTGAGATAAAATTAACCGTTTTATCAAGTGCTTCCCTTAAAATAAAATATTAGTTTACTTTTGAATTCATTGACTTAAGGTCATGTCCCATAAAGTGAGTCATGCTTGTATTGTTCAAACAAACGATTAAAAAAGAAAATTCAGGAAATAAATTTAATGGACCATTTTCAAACTGGACATTTTTTAATCGGGTCCAAAAAATAGTCATGGAGTGATAGCACTTAATTCTTATTTTGCAGCAACTTTTGTAGATGGAAAAATATGGGATGCTTGTAGTACCTTCGGTCTGGATAAATTTTATTTTTTTTTAAATATTAGAAAGCTCGATCCAGCCCAACACTTGAAAAGTTATAAAACAGCCTTAAAAATAGTTAAAAGGTATCAACAGCTCATTCAGAACAGTCTGGACGGGGTGTTTGCTTCCTGACTTTATGGAAGTTTTTCCACTGTGTTTAGGTGCAACAGGACGAAACTTATCAACAGGATTTGTTTTCCATTTGTTTTTTTCTGTATAACCGAAAACTATTTTGCCAATGGATGTCTGTTGAAAAATATGTAACTGCAAATTGCATCTAAATAGAACCTGCCTTTTCAAATTGCTGAATTTTAGAGAGGTTCAAGTATCAAGAAGAAAGAGCAGGATGGAAGAAACGTATCTTGTTTTCTATGAGTCCACTTATGGAGTAAGATAGAAATGTGTCCGTTCTACGAATTGTTTGCAAAATGCCGTATTCAGTATGCCCAGCCAAAACAAACCCACATGTAGACAGAACATGACTATCTCAAAAAGCGTTACATTCTAGCTCTATAAAGCAAACTGTAGAATATAAGTGAGTTGCCGCAAACGCTTCTCACTGCCACGGTTACACACTGGAAGTATTATCCTGGCTATTGTTACCCAGAGAACTGGGGTTACCGCACAGAAGCGTTGATAGCGCTATCAACACCACTAACAGCGCTGATAGAAAATTTTGGGCGCACAGAAACTTACTGATAGGGGGATTAGCTACCAGCGCTGATAGGCTATCAGTAAAAGGCCGCACAGAAACTATCACTACTGGTAATGTTATATCAACTCACAAACAGTGACCAAGGCACCGATAGTGACTTTGATAGCGCAAAATTTAATTCCCAATGGAAGAAAATGTAGAGCACAGCGGTTGACATCGACTACGTAGATGACGGAACGATCCGAAAAGGCAAAGATATGCAAACCTAAAAGAAAACTAGTAAATGACGTGGCTTATAACACGACTTTCAAACAATTTTTCTTCACCTTTTCGATATTGTACTAATTGAATTAGAAAAACGATACCTTGAGTTACAAATAAGTTTGTGTGATAAAGACTTGGTAGCGATGGACATCAGTGGGAAATTGCCCCCAACTATACTGAGTAATTTGCCGTAGTCTGGGGGGGGGGTGGCTGCAGACTGACTGGGCTTTGCAAAATTCCCACTTTTTGTAACTGGTGGCTTGAATGCAAAGTGGTGCAATCTTTATTAAAGCTTCGTTAAGCGTTGAATTGATTTTTTGTTTAGAAATCAGCCTTTTTAGTGATTTGTTTCTCATCTGTTAGGGTGCAATTGGAGGGGATGTTGCCTCACAGCAGAGATGACACCTCTACTCTTTGTGAAAGTTTTCGTATTCTAAGTTTTCCTAGATTTACAAAGTGGTGTGGATTTACAAAGTGGAATTTTTCGACGGTGGCATGGCACCTCTAAAAGTCTGGTACCCGCGTGCGGGCTTCTCCCTAGCGCTCTTAGAGCGGTCACTGGGGGACTCACCAACGGTTGGCGAGTAGCCATAGCGTAGGACTGTAAGGAAATTTTCGGTCTAATGTGTCCCATATGGGGCAAATGACACGTTTTAGACCTTAAAATTTGCACCTAAGCATTTTTACCTTTCAGATTTCATGCTAAGTTGTTCTGTAACAAATTTAGATTTCAAGAAGAAAAATTAGATTTTATTTAAAGGAAAAATGCAGTCACCCCCACTTTGAATGAGTGTACACGGGAATCCTATTTCATGAATGGCTTTTTAAGGATCATGTTGCAGTAAGTTTCTGAGTTGTAAAAACCCCGTATAGAGTAACTCCTTGGTTTACCTTGAATATGCAATATTTTTTAGTCTAACACATCACGAAAGATACTTGAAGTGACGCAATAGGACATTTATAAGATTTAGCTGTGTTTCAAAATAAGTTTTCGGCCACTGCTTATGCCTTTTATATTCAGTTTTTTACCAGCTCGTTAGGCTTAGCTAATGATTAAAGGTAACCATATGCTACTTTATCTCTCGCCAACGTATATGCTGGTGAAGGTAAGTTCAAGCTGTGTATCTTGTAGGAGGAACACTATGGTTTATTCGTCAAGAGAAACCCGCATTAAGAACACACCCACGGCGGGGGACCCCGGGAAAAGTTGGGGAAAAGGAAACTTTATTATACAATTTCCCAGGTTTGGCGGTCCTAGAAATCATAATTTGGACAGCGAAAGTTTTAGCAAATTACGTATTTTTTTCTCAAGAAGGTCAACTTTTATTTACGATTTAGAAATCTCAAGGGGCAACTTTCCTCTGCCCCCGGAGGCTACGGCCATCAGTCGGAATTTGTTCGTCCTAAATTTAGTACCTTTTCATAGTAATACATAACGCACAAACTCGTACATTGTCTAAGTTCACAAGAGCCGAGAGATGCAAATACTTGACTTTTAACAATACGAAGGATGTGCATCAAATGTAGGTCTAAGTGACGCATTCTATGGACAAATTCTACCTGTTTCTTCCTCTATTTGAGGTAGCATACCTGAATAAAACACACCAAATGGCGATTACAAGCCAAACCAACTGGGAAATCCCCGATCAATAATATGTTAATAAGCCTATCAGCGCCTTATCAGAGAGCACTTCTATCAGCGTCTTCTGTGCGGTCGTTTTGCACCTGCTGATAGTAGCAGGTTTGATAGAGAGTTGATAGAGCTATCAAGACTGTCACTATCAACGTTTCTGTGCGGCCACCACTGGTCTGTTGAGTGTAACGTCCTACTATATAATCTCCTCCAGGTTCTTGTGCTTTGTTGATGCATGACGTCTGAGAGTAAAAGATAGGCAGAGAATAGCCTGTTTACATTCTTCTGCAGATGCAGGTTTGATGATCCAACACCGACAAGTCCAATAGACTTTGAAATGATGGTGTCACTACTTGTTGGGCTTTGGCCGAACTTTAATGTTAAAAACGATAGCCAGTTATATTTATCTCATAATTTTTCTTCACGATGAATGCCCACCTCACAGAATGCGGAACGGACGTATGCTTAGGGTATTGATATTTTCAAACAAAATCAACGCTCCAGTCAATGGGTTATATCATGAGGACAGGATATTGTTGCAAAATGGAGAACTTTTCATGTAACAATCTCCCCTTAAATCATACGAATGCCTGACAAGCTCAAATGAAATGTATTTAGAAAAGTCAGGAAATGCCACAGTGCAGTTGGATAAAGATGATTGTCAAACATACCATTCGTTTTTCCTTAAAAAATTGTAAATCAATCAGTTGAATTTCTAAATTAAGCATATGAATGACACGTGAAAGAAAAACTTGGTTTCGATTGTTCAATTAAAGTAGGATAACTCAATTTTGTTATATCTACAACTAATCCCTGTTTTTTGCCTTGCTTAACCCAAATAAATTGTAGCGCTCGCCGTCTTCCTCGACACAGCCAGTCCAGTCCAAGGGTAGCGATGTTGAAGCAGACACACACAGAGATGAAGACAGGGTATGGGTACAGTCTTAATCAATTTTATTCAGAATTTGTACAAGTTGATTCAGTGTGATTGATGAGTAAAGAACAAGCCACTTCGGTCTATGATAGTACATGTGAGTAAGCGTAATCCATTATATATAATCATTACTACTGCAAGCGTTCCTGAACAACCGTATTGAGCAATAGCAACCTAAACTACTCACGAGCACTACTCATGGACATCAACTACTCATTGGATATAACTACTCGTGACACATGCGTTCATAAGCATCACTCGTGAGGACTACTTGCTCGTGAGGACTACTTACTCGTGAGAACTACTTGCTCGTGAGGACTACTTACTAGTGAGAACTACTTACTCGTGAGAACTACTTACTCGTGAGGACTACTTACTCGTGAGAACTACTTACTCGTGAGAACTACTTACTCGTGAGAACTACTTACTCGTGAGAACTACTTACTCGTGAGAACTACTTACTCGTGAGAACTACTTACTCGTGAGAACTACTTACTCGTGAGAACTACTTACTCGTGAGCACTACTTACTCGTGAGCACTACTTACTCGTGAGCACTACTTACTCGTGAGAACGGAGAATGCTTGGATGGCCTTACCAGGTGATAAGTTTCTTAAACATGTCTAGGACATAGAGATATTTGGGCCACATTGCCCTAAAACCACTCTAATTAACCAGTTAACGGTCACTGCCAAGTACCTAGCTGGTCAGCTAAATTCTCGTATTACAGTGGACTTACACTCACTCCTTATTAACAGGTACCGTGCCCCTACTAAATTTCTCGAGGCTTAAGGTTCAATACACTGCACTATTCAAAATCCCAGGTCACGGGTATATATATGCCTAAGATTCGCTAACATGCTACCGTAAACGTAATGCCTCGAATACATGTAGAGATTGTTTACGCTATACTGCGCAAAATATTTCAGTCCTAACGTTACTATACAACAGGGTGTGTCAACGAGGCGTCGTACCCATTAACGAGTCTAGGCTACGGGCCTACACAACACGACGGCAAGTTAATCAACACAAGACTGCCTGCTAATACACGTCTAATCTGAACAGAACTTGATTTTCCCTACTTTGATTACTTCATTCTACTTTGCTTGAAAGGAATTACTTGCCAATCTCTTAATTTTCTCTTAAAAAGTACTGCTTAACTCACGTTATCAATAGACCGAGGGAGTACAACGTCTTTCCTTGACCACTGCTTGCTCTTCACTTTCTGTTCAACACACGAGGCTTAGTGACAGTCAGCTGGCGGGAATCCGGACACGTGACATCCGGACCCAGCAGTGGAACAATAGAACCACTGCACCAGCGCGTGATAATTCCCACGATACTACTAATTAGAGGTACGCGCGTGTCAAGGGGCAATTTACTTCCCGAGACTGATTAAAGGTACTACGCAATATAGAGGGCGCTCAACTAGCGTTTTCGCTACAAAATGATAATATTCTGATTTGCAGATTTATTATAAGAGTCACTGACACTGAATTTTCTTCATTACATACACCATGGTACAGACGAAACGAGCACTAAGGAGTGCAGTGCACAGACAAAATGAGGCCTGTAATTACTCAGTTTGCTAACTCTGGCAGCGTTACGACGTTGTACGTTGTCATTATCATAACAACAGTAAATATCACACGTCTTGTAAAAAGTCGGACCTCAGTGAGGACTTTAAAACCAAAAAATATCGAATCATCTCATTAGACTTACACTGCAACGGTAACTTTGCTGAGATAAATATTAACTGTTTTATCAAGTGCTTCCCTTAAAATAAAATAGTAGTTAACGTTTGAATTCATTGACTCAAGGTCATGCCCATAAATTGAGTCATTCATGTATTATTCAAACAAATGATTGAAAAAAATCAGGAAATAAATTTAATGGACCATTTTCAAACTGGAAATTTTTACATCGGGTCCATAAAATAGTTATGGAGGGATAGCACTTAGTTCTTATTCTACAGATGAATCACAGCTGGTAGTGAGTTTTAACTTTTGTGTTTGAGGAATTTTCTAGAACACCATTGAAGCTATAAATGTTATTACCACTTGCTCTAGAATACATATAAACAACTCAATGGAATTTATATAAATTTCTGTAAGTATGGCCTTGCTGAAGAGATTTTTAAGAAAGCAAATAAAAGAATAAATCCATAAATCAAACTGTAAACGATATATTTCTTGATAAAGTTTACCATCTTGGAAATGGCAAAAAACAGGGCTGTAAGTGTCAGTCACACGCACCTTATCAAAACGATACAATTTATTAACCAAGACAATACGTAATAAACATAGAGTGATGCTTCAATATGGTTTCATACTTGTTTTTAGTCTTTTCTCCAACCCTTAAATTTCTCCCGGGGAGGAAGACTTCTCAGCACAGTTGGAGGATTTGCATCTTGCACTTTTCGTCTCCTCTATTTAGTTCATTCCGTCATACAAGCGGTCTATGGTTTATGGTACCTAGATTAATTTGTACTTTTTACGTTTTCCGTTTTGTAATGTGGCATAAATGCCAAATGGTGCTATTTTTGACAGATCTTGAATTGGTTACGCTCAATGCTTATTATTGAGAGACTTTTTCGGCTGTGAAATGTTACCCCTCACAGACTGTTATGCTGTGCGGACCTACCTATCCCAGCACGCCTCTGTACGGCCCACCATAAAATGACCCATAACGTAGGTTAGGGGAATTTTTGTCAAACATGCTTCCCAGATTAACTGAAATTATCACTTTCTGGACCTTGTAAGTTGCATGTAAACGCTGTATTTTTCGAAGATGGCATGCTTGTGCAACAGACGTCAAACAGAGTGCGTACAGTCCTTTTGTAGGGTAAAACAGTACTGAAATTTAGCTACTGTACAAGCTCATTGATTTTAGCATGATAGCAAAGGTAATTACAGACCGTTTAATTTATAAAACAGCTGTGGCAGGGCATGACATGACCTTAAAAAGTTTCTAGTCTACAGCTTCAGCTGTGTTCAATGATCTTGTATGAGGAGGGGTTGATTTGTGAGTGCTCTTAACCGGCAAAAGAAAGCGCCCGAGGCGGAAACCTGGAGACTCCCAGGGAATCCCCGGGAAAAACACTTTAAATGTGATTTCCAACTTAAGTTAAGTTTCATAAGCAGGAAGATGAAGTTTAAGGTATTTTCAGTATTTATTTTAAGTTTGCTTACGTTTATTTATCGTTTGGAATCGCAGGGATTTATTACACTTTTTGGGCACAGCCCAAATTACCGTCCTTATTTTATGCCCGAGTTGCCTTCCGTAGTGCAAAGGAATGCCCTTATAGCGTTGTAAATTGCACTTAAAACTTGTATTCAGAGGTTTTCTCTCTCAAGTTTCAAAAAAAGCTTATTTTAACCAGTACCATAAATATCATTTTCAGGGGAGCACAGGGTTTGGGGTTAAATTGTATGCTCTACGTTCATCATTTGTTAACTCACGTTATTGAAATTTATATTATTTGCAGGATATAGCACAGTAGCGCCTCCTGAAGGGAGGCGTGCCCTTTACATGCTTAACGTAAGGCACATGAAATATAATGTAATGTGTAGGGTTGAAATGAAGTATAACTGCTGGTTTTGTCATATATTTGTAATAAGTATGCTCACTGCGTTGCGTGCTCGGGATGTATTGCCCTAAACTTGTACTCAGCAGCGGTGCTTTATTCTAGACCACTAGACTGTTCACACAGTGGGAATCTTGGGAGCTTTCTAAGTGTAATGTTATTCTAACTAACACGTGAGAACCAAACCGAACGAACGGTCATAAGGAGCAAATTCGTTGCTACGAGTGGCCGCAATAGAAGTTAGTTGACGCGGTTGACCTGATGAGGAAGAGTTTTTTCCAAAGAAGGCGGACCGAACAGCCCCATCCCAAGTGACCAAATGTGTTTATAATATAGTGAAGCTACTGAGGAAATTCTAGTGTTTCTAATTTTAAGTGTAAAATATGTTCGCAGACGTGAAATATAGTTAGATATACTTCCTGCAAAACATATTTGCAAATTTTTGGCCTGGAAAACAGAGGATTTTGAAAGATCTCGCACTCAAGACTGGCATTCCGTTCCAACACAAATGCAAGCTTTTTCTTTTGACCATCAACCTTTCAAATTATTATTTGGAAAGAAAAGACGTCGAAAAAGTCGAATGGTACTACACGAACGATCACGTAAACTTTTCATCTCTTTTACAGCCAGCCCATGGAAGATCTTGGTACAATACCTGCTTCTTTTAAATGTGTATGTTAGAGTAAACGGAAGTACTTGTATCTTTTGTTTTCATTTTCATTTCGACCTAGCAGCATTCACATTAGAATAAAGACCAAGTATACAATATCTCCGTGAGTCCCTTTTAGGTATCGTCTCTTGTGTCTCGAATCTTAGAAACAAAGAACAGTTGGAAATTACATTTCAAAGTTTTTTTTTTGATAGTATACTTTTTTTTCTAGACTCATGATGTTGAATAAAAGAAAGCATAGGCGTAGCAATGTTATCTTAGTTGGGAAGCATAAGACTGTAAACTTCTGACCATCCTTCTTTGGAGCAGTTAAGGGGATGCCCGAGTGGGAAAACATATACTTGAATAAATCACAACACTAGGCTGGAAAAAGTACACCGGGAAAAAAGTGTGAACAAGAAGGCAGTCCATGGAGTTGCACATTTCATCTCCCCTACACACCATGGAACTAAAGAAATGTCCCAGAATACTGATCAAAAAATAATGACAAAAACCACTTTTAAGTAATTTGAACTTCTATCTCGAACTTAAGCAATTACATGTAATGTTTAAAATTATCTTTCAAGATACTTACATATCAAACGGTTTTATGATGTTTTCTTATAAATTGTTATGCAAACAATGAATAAAATCCAATTGCAGCTCCTTCAAAATTTTACCTCTTGATTTTCGACAAATGACGGCAACCATTAAGCATGCAAATTTTGTTCATATATAGGTAACTATCCATCAACTTTGAAATTAATAATACACAACACTTTGTAGTCAGGTAGCTACCCACCAAGTTTGAACTTCATCAGACTTACGGGATTAGGAGTTTTTGTTCCCCCCTTCCCAGACACACACATTTCAGATGGTAGG
>JAIZAY010002097.1:0-11488 GCA_029531755.1 Holothuria leucospilota | reverse complement strand
GGTCCAGCAGATACTTTTTTCAAGGATCACTACAATCCTCTCCACAAGTCCTGTGTATGGCAAGCCAAATGCCCAATAATTCGAAAAACTTGGTTTATCAATCGATAAACCAGGTTTTATCAGTCGATAAACTTGGTTTACCGACCGATAAACCTGGTTTATCGACCGATAAACTTGGTTTATCGACCGATAAACCTGGTTTATCGACCGAAAAACTTGGTTTATCGACCGATAATCCTGGTTTATCGGTCGATAAACCAAGTTTATCGAAATGTTGGGCATTTGGCGTCGATAAACCAAGTTTATCGACCGATAAGCCAAGTTTTTTGATAAACCAGGTTTATCAATTCGATAAACCAAGTTTATCGATTTGATAAACCAAGTTTATCATCAGAAAAGTGATAAACCAGGTTTATCGAATCGAAAAACCAGGTTTATCAACCGATAAACCAAGTTTATCAGTCGAAAAACCAAGTTTATCGACGCCGAATGCTCAATAATTCGAAAATCCAAGTTTATTGAATCGATAAACCGAGTTTCTAGATTTATTGGGCATTGCCGAATGCCCAATAATTCGAAAAAATTGGTTTATCGATTCGATAAACCAGGTTTATCGGTCGATAAACTTGTTTTATCAAAAAAAAACTTGGCTTATCGGTCGATAAACCAAGTTTATCGACCGATAAACCTGGTTTATCGATTGATAAGCCAAGTTTTAAGAATTATTGAGCATTTTGCCTGCGCAAGCCAAATGCCCAATAAATCGAGAAACTAGGTTTATCGACCGATAAACTTGGTTTATCGATTGATAAACCAAGTTTTTCGAATTATTGAGCATTTGGCTTGCCTATGGTAAGCCAAATGCCCAATAAATCAAGAATAAACCAAGTTTATCGGTCGATAAACTTGTTGGTTTATCGGTCGATAAACCAAGTTTTTCGAAATTTTGGGCATTTGGCGTGGATAAACCAAGTTTATCAACCGATAAGCCAAGTTTTTTGATAAACTTGGTTTATCAAATTGATAAACCAGGTTTATCGATTCGATAAACCAAGTTTATCGATTTGATAAACCAAGTTTATCATCAGTAAAGTGATAAACCAGGTTTATCGAATCGAAAAACCAGGTTTATCAACCGATAAACCAAGTTTATCAGTCGAAAAACCAAGTTTATCAACGCCGTATGCTCAATAATTCGAAAATCCAAGTTTATTGAATTGATAAACTAGGTTTATCAAATCGATAAACTTGGTTTATTGACTTTTTAAGTGAGAAATTCGATAAACCTGGTTTTTCAACCGATAAACTTGGTTTATCAAAAAAAACTTGACTTATCGGTCGATAAACTTGGTTTATCGACCGATAAACCTGGTTTATCGACCGATAAACCTGGTTTATCGATTGATAAACCAAGTTTTTCGAATTGTTGGGCATTTGGCTTGCCATACCTGTGACCCTCAATCAGGCACATAGCTAAGATTTGGTCCAGTGGGGTGGGGGTGAGGGTGTTTCACACTACGCAAACCCAATAATGCCAGAGGCACTGCTGGACTGTAACATTAATCCCTCCCTATGGCAAGGGACAAAATAGTGTGAGAGAGAAGCAATTAGCAAGGATTGCTAATCAATGTTCAGACTCATTAGATGTATACTCCATCTTAATAACAGCAGCAGAAGAAATTGGCAGTTAAAACATACACATTTACAGTATAGGCAGAGTGGAAGAAAACTTAAGTTCACAACAAATGTCAAGGTAAGCATTCTATTTATAACTGGGGAATTGGGCTGCAAACTGGGATGCAACCTATTTTGTCCACTGCTTATGGGCATACTAGGTCCAGGATGTTTCTTTGTAATGAGGATTATAGGTCACATGTGCCAGTCATGGGTAGCTACATGCCTGCCCCTTCCCCCCCCCCCCCCCCAATATTCCTGCTGGCAAAATTCCAGTATATTCAAAGAAAAGTGCCATGTCTACAAAAAATTTGTTACAACAATCTTACAAGATTTACCACAGGTATACATCCAATGTTGAAACTTATGTTAATTTACGCACCTAGTACCGATACCTCGGTGTCCTCCCCTAAATTTTACCCTCATTGGGCAGCATTTGCATGGTGGGATCAGACACTGCATGGGGAAATTAAATTTGCTTACAAGAATCAGAAACTTTGTAGTTATTACATGCCTCATGCACTGAATGACATTCTATTGGGGTAAGTGATGAGAGGTAGCAAACTTCCCTTTAAAAATTGACATTATGGGGCTTAACACCACTTCCATATACTTTTGACCCCTTCCTGCTTCCTCAAACAACCTAAGACTTTTAAGAACCTGTTAAACTATCACTCTATTCCATCCTTGCTCCACAAGTGAGGATGTAACTTAAATGCCAGTAATTTGGCATTAGTTCTGAATTCTTTATAAAAGGTCAATTATTTTCTTTAGGGGAAGGGTACATAAGATGCATCATATATGCACCCCCCTCCCAAAGAAAATGTTGCACAAACCCATGCAGCTACCATTTATACCAGGATGAGTTTCGCCTAAACATGATGCCTTAAAGGTTAGTACTTAATTATCTCTCCTGATTGATCTGCACCACCTGTGAGTGTGTGACAATTATACACTTGATGACGATTCAAGACACTGATGAAGCCTCCGTGTGTTGTGAGACTGACTGCTGACAGAGTAACCCTGTGGTACATATTATGATAACAGGATGTAACCCTTAAACATTACTGATGAACAATACACACACATGATAGTGATTGTTAATTTTGTAACCAGGAAAACTCATTTTAGATCAATAAACAGAACTGAGGATTTGATAAGATGAAAGAGGTCACACTATTGTCAAATTATCACACTGGTCTGTAATTGGGTATAGCATGTGTTGTAGTGTAAGTTTATGGACCATGGATATGCAGCAGGCCCATAGCAATTCAACATTAGGTACTGAAAGGGGGCTGATAGCTTTGAGGGGGGGGGGGGTAACTTTTTTGAGGGAATTGGGATACAATGAATTGCAATATAGCAACATACTTTTTAATTTTCAGGGGGCAAATTTTCCTAAGGCCTTCCCTCCTTGATTATATAGGCTTGTTACACCAATGGGTACCATGACATATGGGCAAAGGTATAGGTATGAGGTCATGAATGGTGGGTCTAAAGAAAACTGAATCATCAGTATGAAGTACAGGTATTGAAGGGTCCTGAGCAGGGGAGGGCATAACCAAAAGGCAAAGGGATTACCTACCCATTTTGTTCCATCATGTCTGCAGTTCACAAACATGTATACAAAACATACATTGATAAAGCCCGTGATTTTTCTCTATCAAAAGTTAATACACTGTAGACAATATCTGTAAAATGTTGAGTACTAAAAGCAAACATCTAAACTACATAACCATAGTAACGAAATTTCAGTCAAAATCAACGAGCAAAAATTGAAACTTAGAAAAGAACAAACTTCCACCTTCAATAAATTTTACAGCAAAATCTCAGAGTGTAGTATCCATACAATTGGCTATAACTGGATCTTTCTTGAGCAATAAATCTCATTTTCCTTGGGGGTGGGGGTGTGGGTGTGGGGGTTGAGAAGTGCATGAGAGGGAGATATGAAAATATTTTAACTTTTAAATACTTCTATTAAATATCTGCTCAAAGGCACTTTCAAAAATTACATACATATTTCTATTTTGATGGCCTTGGTAAACTTTGCAGACTGTGTTTTGTTCTTTTCATAAGCCTTGAGAAATCGATGATAATCAATCCTGGAAAGCAGATAATCATGTTCCAGATTGTCATATCTCTTCATGGGTATAAATTGCTAAATAACAGGGAGATTTCTAATGACAGCTGGGTCAAGATCACTGCTTCCTGGATGAGCAGCAGACATCCTCAGTATAGCCATTACAGCTGTGAGAATCACTCATATTGTATAGTACCAGTATCTATCAATACTATAGGCTTGAACTACAGATGTGCATACAACTCTTTACTATGAACACAAAATTTAGCAGGGAACAAAAAAGGGGGGTATATGGGGTATCCTCATCCAAGCTGGGACACTGCATTTTCCCTTACATGACCAAAAGCAGGTATATCAAAAGTCTTGATCCACAGTGAACGGCAGCAAAGAAGGGCAATAAATGGACAGAAACCCAGACGAAAATAATTCCTGGCTTTTAAGAAGAAGTCAAGAAAACCCTGGTTTTTCCTGGATTTCCCACTTTGGTTCCTGCCTCAGGTAGCCAGGAAAAGGCAAGATTTTGAAAATACTGCCTTCTCTTTGCTTTTCCTGCCTCAATGATTCCACTCTTGGCAGGAAAAGTGTGGATAACTATGCCTGGCCTTGACAGGAAAAGCCAGGATTTTGAATGTCTAGCCTTTTCCTGCCTTGGCCCAGGCTCATCAAGTCCACACTAGGCAGGAAAAGTGAGGGCAGCTATCTCCTTGCTTGGCAGGAAAAGCCAGGTTTTTGAAAGTTCAGCCTTTTCCTGGCTTCCTCCTGCCTCACTTAGTCCATTTAATGCAAGGATTTACACTCCCTTGGCTTGGCAGGAAATGCCAGGATTTTGAAAGTTCAGCCTTTTCCTGACTTCATCCTGCCTCACTTAGTCCATTTAATACAAGGATTTACACTCCCCTGGCTTTGCCGGGAAAGCTAGGGTTTGGGAGTCCAATATATTTTTAGAAAATTATTATAATTAGGAGTATGTAGTGTCAGAACAAAATGAAGGTACCAAGACTATGCATACCATATGAAGGGCACAAAGTTTCATGTAAGGAATATATCAGGACTTGAAGTATTACATTAAAAGAAAAAAAAAAATGAAATGAAAATGAGGATGCCACAACCTTTTTCTCCAGTTGGGGCCCACTGGCTTGTTTTCCTATTCCGTTGCTACAAAACTGGAAAACAACCCCTGGAAGATGGATCACTTAAAATGGCCCCTGGCCCCAAGTAATATACATGCCTGTGTACTAGGGCTTTAGCCAGCATGGTGTGATCACGGAGTCCAAACAGTAAATTCTAGTGAAGTTTGTGTATTAAAATGTATTATACATATGGGGCAATCCAAAATTTTGGGAGTCCAAATGACTCCTGGACTGCTCTCTGGCTTAAGCCTTGCTATGTACCAGGGACCACTTTTTAACAAGAGCCCAATGGGCATTATGATTCCTTGTGGAATGTAATAGCACTGAGCCATGAGCATACAAACAAAATATTGGCTAATGTAATTTTGCCTGTAACTCTGATGACTGAGCACTACATGATCTTTAAAGTTGTTGGCACTGAATGTTGACTTCATCTACCCAGTTTCCTACAAGTCCACACCTTGAACTCAAAATGACCTCTGATAACCTCCAAATGGCCCCAGTGACCCCAGATGACCTTTGACCACCAAAACAATAGGATCAATCTTCTTACCCTAACACATCCACATACCAAGTATGATATCTATCCAAGCTTCCTAACTTAAGATTGTGTTAACAAAAAGTATTCAATGGTTGACCCCCAGTGAACCCAGATGACCTTTGACCTCCACCAAAAGCAATAACATTCACCTTCTCACCATAATGCATCAACATACCAAGTATGAAATCTATCCAAGCTTCCTACCTTGAGATATTGCAATAACAAGGTTTTTGACCCCAGGTGACCTTTGACCTCCACCAAAAATGATATGGCACACCATACTATGGTGGATCTATATAATAAGTATGAAATCTATCCAAGCTTCCCACCTTGAGATATTGTGTTAACGAAATTTACAGTTTTTGACCCTTGGTGACCCCAGATGACCTTTGACCTAAACCAAAACAATAGCCTTCATCTTCCCACCATAACCCATCTACATACTAAGTATGGAATCTATCTAAGCTTCTTAACTTGACATATTGTGTTAACAACATGTTTTCAGTGTTTGACTGCTAGTGACCCCAGATGACCTTTGACCTCCACTAAAAGCAATAGCATTCATCTTCTCACCATAACACATCCATCTAAGCTTCCTTGTTACTATGGTGATCACATTTTTAACCAATTTCTTCTGACTGCTGAATGTATAGGGTCTAGCCTATGTGCATTCTGAGACTTGATGCAATGCACAATGTAAAACCCCATTTAGCCTATCCAAACATGTCACAACCAAAGCTAGGCCTAGTTTACATGACCAAAAAATTCACATCAAATGGAGTTTTCAAGTTTTGGCTACATGTTCTCTACAGCAATAACAGTATGGGCCTATGAGATCCCCAAGTGTGCAAAATATTTCCCAAATAATTTTGATACAGCTAGCCAAATTGAAAGAAATAAAAAATGCTATGAAATAGCCTAACGTTAGGCCTAGGCTAGTCTTTCATAACTCAACTGCTGATACCATTAACAATTTTGTGTTGCCTAACGTTAGGTCTACCTCTAAAACAGATTTTATTCCCGAAATTTTAAGCCTAGGCTAAGTTAGTGTTTTAAGTCGCCGGAATATCCACTGCTGAAAATCATTGCCTACACTGTGTGCTGAATTGTAGGCCTAGCCTAACGTTAGGCCTACGCCTATACACCCAAGCTGTAACGTAGCCTAAGGCCTAACGTTAATAACGATCTTGAGAGGTATGAAGAAAAGAATTTGACATAAAAACCCAAAATATTTCAGATACATGTGAAGAAGAGTCTTACCAGTTAAACACCATATTACCTTGAGCTCGTTTTTCGTTATTTTTTGGCACGAAGCCCATCACGTTAGGCTAGGCTACCTTATTACAGGTGGTGAAATTAACATTAACGTTAGGTTTTTCGCTATCCTAACGTGTAGGCCTAGGCTATTACATAATGAGGGTAAACGCACTCGTATCTCCATTCAAGAATTTAAAACAAGATTGTGGGATGTTTCTCCCAAATCTGGCAAGCAGTTAGAAATTCCTTTCCCTGTCCACACTGTTTGCTGATTTGGCGCGACATCTTACCGTGCTCTAGAAGGGTAGGAAAATTGTAATAGTATTAGTAAGTTTCCTTCACTCGATCGACACTGTGTGCACCAGCGATGCATTGTTTTGGCATCGCACACTGCACTGTATATACAGTATAGTATAGCATTGCGTGCATGACGTCATACTGAAAAGTTTCAATGGCAAAGCCGACTCATAGGAGCTCGTACCTGTGCTTCCACACCTAAAAGAAAAGAATTCTGTAAAATGCTTGGTTGTTTCCTAAAATTTGCTACAAAGATTCCTGCGTTATATTTGTATTGGTAGGGAAAAAGCTGCAATCCGTTTGTCTTGACTAATACACAGTACTTCAAACGATCGGGTTTTCTTGACATCATTTTTACCCGAGAAGGAAAGAAAGTTTCCACATTACAAGAAAAGTGGAAAACATGGTCCGTGGAACACAAGGTCCGTGGAACACAACATGGTATGTAACATAACATAACATAACATAACAGGTTAAAGGGCAAAGGAGGGCTAAGGCCCCATAAGATGCCCTGAAGTCCATACAACCTTAACTGAAAACAAAGAGCCAACCAACACCAAACGAGCCCAGCACAATTAGATTCTACCACACTTATGGAAGAACTTGTCAATGTTAACCTTAAAGCAGTGCACAGATGTGGAGTTAACTACCCACTCAGGCAGACTATTCCACTCGTTAACAACTCTATGAGAAAAGCTGAACTTCCTAATGTCGAGCCTTGCAAAATTCTTAACTAGCTTCTTACAATGGCCTCGAACCCGAGAATTACATTGAATCTTTAAATAATTGCAAGAGGACAAAGGATTCCTTTCAGAGAGAAATTTGTACACCTGAAGCATGTCCCCCCTAATCCTTCTCAACTCCAGGGTGGTAAGCCCAAGATGCTTAAGTCTAACATGATAAGGTAGGTGTCTCACCTCGGGTATAAGGCGAGTGGCTCTCCTCTGAACTTGCTCTAAATGAAGCTTGTCCTTTTCATAGAAGGGACTCCAAGCCTGGGCTGCATAGTCGAGGTGGGGTCTTACCAACTGCTTATACAGATTTAGTACAATTTCTTTACTAAAACTACTGAAATTCCTCTTGATCAATCCAAGCACCCTATTAGCCCTAGCAGCAGCAGCTGCACACTGTCTAGATGGCTTTAAATCACCTGTAATAACTACACCCAGATCCTTCTCAAAAGTCACATCACTCAGAATACTACCATTCATGTTATAATCATAGCTGAAATTTTTAGGACCAAAGTGACAGGACTTTGCACTTATCTGCATTAAAAGACATTTGCAAGTCTGAGACCATGAAAATAACCTATCCAAGTCTTTTTGCAGTAATGGGGGAGGTATCATCCTTATCACTAACCTTCCTATAGAGCTTAGTATCATCAGCGAACTTACTAATACTAGATGTGAGAGAGCTATCAATATCATTGATGAAAATAAGAAAAGAAGCGGGCCAAGAACAGAACCCTGTGGAACTCCACTTGTAACTTCTTTCCAAAGAAGAGAAATTACCATTAACAACAACTCTCTGAGATCTACCATTGAGCCATGAATTTATCCAGTCAGCACAACTGCCCTTGATGCCTAACCTATGCAGTTTAACCATAAGTCCACCTAATGGAAACTTTATCAAAGGCTTTTGAAAAATCAAGGTAAATGACATCAACACTGTGACCACAGTCAACAGATAACGAAACATCCTCAAGAAAGCTTAGTAAATTAGTAACACAAGATCTACTCGGTTAAAAAACCATGCTGTGACAGATTGAGTAACCCATTATCTAAAAGATATTTAAGCAAACAATCCTTGATTACAGATTCCATAACTTTGCACACAAAACTGGTTAAACTGACCGGCCTATAATTGCAAGGCAAGCTCCGATCCCCCTTATTGAAAATTGGAGTAAAATTAGCAATTCGACAGTCAGAATGTACAAAGGTTTAATCCAGAAACTTATGAAAATTAATGCAAAGAGGAACTGACAAATCTCGGAGCATTCATGGATGAATGGCAGGATGGATCCCATCAGGCCCAGGGGCCTTACTAGCTTTTAACTCTTCAACTTATTACAAACCAACTCTTCGGAGAAGACAACGTCACTAACTAAAGAAAGAAATATCAGAATCCCTACAAGTCCCCAAAAACAGATGATTCCTTGCTTAAAAACAGATACGAAATAATCATTTTAACAAATTAGCCATATCCTGTATGATCAGTAACTAGTGTGCCATTCATTACCTTGGAGAGGCCCAACACCCTCCTTAACCTTCTGCTTAGACCTGACCATAGGACATGAAAAGATTTTGGATTACCTTAACCTCCCTTGGCCAAATTGCTTTTTCAAACTTAGCTTTAGTGTCAATAACCAAATTTTAAACTAAGAGTTCCTGCTTGCTCTGTAGACTGTTACAAAGTCATTCAGAATTCCCTTACTGACCCTATATCGACGCCAGCACTTACGGTTTCTTCCTGGCTGCTATAAGTACCTCTCTAGACATCCAGATTGGCCTATTTTTAACCACTGCTTTCTTGAGTGGGATACACAACTTTGTAGTGTCAGTAACTATATTACGAAAGACACTCCATGCTTCAGCAGGACCTAAGTGAGACAAATGTAATGTACTATCTGTGATGATTGTTCTTAGTGTGTACGTAAACTGCATTGGCAAGTTTCCGAAACTGTAAGGGCGCGCAACAAGCCAAATAACACTATTTTGTGAGTTTCAACGTACGTAGACGTACGTGTATAGGTTACTCGTGTACATAGTTTCAAAACCATCGTGGGATAGCTAGCTGTTGAACGGCACGAATATATCTGCACAACAGCGCCAGGCGCAGTAAAGACAATAAAGTATATTGACACTATCACGCACTGCCATGGCAGTGTGCATACTAGTATGTGGACGGTGTCCGCAAAAGGAGAGCTGAAGCAGCTGTGGCAGCATAAAGTTTTATGGCTAAATCTGTAAAGTTCAAAGTTGAGGAAATTAAAAGAATCCCGAAGTTGACTTGATTTGGCAGAAGACCGGGACTATGAGCTATAGGGTAAACCAGGTTAAAACCAAGTTTGTTTGAACATGTAGCTAATCTTTGAAATATTTGGTCAGGATTCGACCTTTTCGGGAAGGCGAAGTAACATTAACTTTAATGCATAGTCATCATTAAAGTTGGCCCATAGTATAAGGACTGTGGTTTGCCGAGCCGGGTGATCGGGTGTCCTGCATGATGGATGAAATTGACTACTTCTCGCAGAACATTCTGGACATAAAATCTTCGGTCTACTGCCATTAGTTGTCTTCTCTAGATCTAACAGGAGTATTACAGTTATTTTTTATCACTTAAATCTCTGGAAGGAGCATAAAATTTAAAGTGAAATCAACAAACTTTTCGGCCTAAAATTTGCTGGGCGACTTACAGTACGGAACTTTGTTTACATCAGTATGCTAATAGCTATATTTTTACGTCAGTATGGACTAATTTGTAGAGGCAATTGCCACTGTATATATGTATAGGATCTACAGTAATCAAAATGTTGTATGTGACGGCCACATTGTTACGCACTTACACCGGCAAGGGATATCAACAACTAATGTCGAACAGTCAGGCTAGGCTACAGTGAAATTTTACGAATAGTGGCAAAGGGTTGGCGATTTTTATTTCAAATTTCCGGACTTGTTGTCAGAGTGTTTCACGTGATCAAAAATCAACATCAGTACTAGTGTTTAAGATTTGGAAAAGAAACGTTACGGTAGTAAAATTAAAGACTTTAGGCCATAGCTTATGCTAAAACAAGAAAATCAATTTCGACCAAGCACGTGTTCAGAGTCGAAAGAGCCAGGGTTTCAGTAGGGCTGTTGTAAGGACCGTGTACGGTGTAGGACTAGCTACATACGTGCTGACTAGGTCTTTAAACGAGGGGACTAGTCAAGGCCATAAACGTTAGGCGGTATAGCCATACTTAAAGTAGGCGAGGCTAGGGCTCTAAGTCATGAATACTCCCCTAGCCCGCCTTAGTCACCTAAGTTAGGCTAGCCTAGGAATACATGGCATAGGCTAGGCCAAACGTTAAAAGTTTATGGCTACATTAAGATAAAGGTAGGGCCTATCCTAACATACATAGGCCTAAATAGGCCGAGGCTAACGGTTAGGATAGGCCTAAAAAATGAGCTCGCCTACTGCAATCTGTTACAATTTAGCTAGGCAAGTTTTTTTTGGTCATAGGCCTAATGGTGTTCAAGGTGTGGAATTTCTTTAGGCCTATAGCCTAGGCCCTAGGGGCCATAACTGTTAGGCCTGAGTTCAGGACAGGCTAGGTTATCGTTTTTTTTTTCTTTGTCTCTTAGCCCTGTTTATTGAATTAAACATGGTCCTAGGCTGTGATATTGTTTATTAGCCTATCGCTAGGTCCTAGGCTAAAGCCATTTAGGGAATTTGGGAATGCATTCTGGACAAGTCCCCTGGCTTACTGTAAGTTCTAGGCCTATGCCTAACTTAGGCCCTAGCTAGTGC
>JAIZAY010002096.1:0-11488 GCA_029531755.1 Holothuria leucospilota | reverse complement strand
CCAAATTTTTTTGGGGGAATAAAAAATTTTAAATTTTTTAATTTATTTTCCCAAATTAGGAATTGGGTCCCTTATTTAAAAAAAGTTTCTTTTTTTTCCCCCCCTTTTAAAGCTTTAACCCCAAAAGATTTTTTAAACTTTTTTTCGTAAAGGTTAAAAAAATTAAAAAATAAGGGGATTAAAAACAAAATGGGGAAAAAAAAAATTTTTCCCCAAAATAGTTAAAAAAAAAAAATTTCCCCAAAAAACCAAAAAATTTTTTTTTTTGGTGTAACTTAACCCGGAAAAAAAATTTTTTTAAAAAAAAAAGGAATTTGGGGAAAAGACTTTTTTAATCTTTTTGCGGAAATTTTTCCCTTTTTAAATTAAACCTATTTAATTTTTTTAAAAACCCATTTTAAAAATTTTTTAAAAGCAAAAGGTTTTTCCCACCCCCCCCTTTAGGTTGAAAATTTACAAAGGGGGAAAATTTTGTTTTTTAAAATTTTTTTTGGGGTTTTCCCAAATTCGTTTTTGTTTGGAAATAAGGGGTTTTTTTTTTGGGGGAAACCAAAAACCCCTTTTTGGGGTTGTTTTTGGGAAATTTTTTTCCCTTTTTTTTAAATTTAGGGGGAAACAAATTTTAAACCTATTTTTTAAAATTTAATTAACCCCTTTTTTACTAATTTCCCCTCCTTTTTCCGGAACCCCCATTAAAAGGAAACAAAAAAATTTTTAAAAATTTTAATTTTTTAATTCCCCTTTTTTTTAAAAAAATTTTTAAAAAATTTTTGGGTTTTTTAACGGAAATTTTTTTCCCCCAAAATTAAAAAAAATTTTTGTGATTTGTTAAATTTTTAATTTTTCCCTTTTTTTAAATATCAATTTTTGGGGGAAAAAAAAAAAGGGTTTTTGGAAGTTTTCCCAAAAATTTTTTCCAAATTTTGTCCTAACCCAAAATGATGAGGGAAAAAGGGGCCCTTTTAAAAAATTTTTAAAATTTTAATTGTAAAAAAATTACAAGCAAATTTTTTTGGGGAAAAAAATTTTAAGGGGTACAAAGGTTTTTTTTTGGGTTTTAAAGTTTTTTTTAAAAAAATTTCTTTTGGCCTTTTTTAAAACCCTCCTTCTTTTTAATTTGTAAATTTTTTGGGTAAGGGGTTTTTATAAGGCCCCCCTTTTTTTTAACCCAAATTGGCTTTTAGGTTTAAAAAAAGCTGGGGGGAAAAAAAAAAAAAAGGGGGGTAAATTAAAACCCTTTTTCCCCCCAAATGTTTGGGAAACAAAAAAAAAAATTTTTTGGGGCCCAAACCTAAAAAAATAGGAATTAAAAGCCTTTTTTTTTTAAAAAGGCTAAATTTTCACTCGCTTTCAGTGCGAACACCAATTACCGATCACACACAATTACGGTGTGTGAGGTGGCTGTACTACGTCTATTAATGAGGGTCATTGAGAGATGTCAATGCCTTAAACAGTATTTTCTCAAAATTCTCACGGTGGACTCCCAATAAGTGCACGGATAAATTGTAGATAAGATACCAAGGACCACGATTTATCAAGTTTTTGACTGTCCTAGGCACGTACTAATTTTCCAGGAGGGTTTCAAATGTAAAGCCTTTTGTTTTTTATTATCCAAACCATATAGCATTGTGGGTAAATTTAAAAATGGCGGTAAAATTGTCTCCATTTTCGGAGACAATTGACTATCTCCGAAAACGGAGAATCTCCCGGACTGAATTTACCATGTGAAAACCATATGCTCCAAAATGCAGCATGACTGGTTTTCTTAAAAGCAAACTTTAGAGGGAACAAATAGTCAGCCCATTTTATTGTGAAAAATCAATAGAATCTACAGAATCTTGCAAATCTTTGCTTCTGTCTCTGGAAGTGTCTCTCATAATATTTCACAATGTAAATATGACATACTCAAGGGTAACCCAAGGGGTTATTTTACCTTAATTTAACAGATTAGTTTCAAAAATTTTGTCACTATTGAAAACTGTCATTCATGAATTAGCATACTGGGGTACAAATTATGTTTGGGGTGACTGCATTTTCCCTTTAAGATTTATGTGATGATATTTCTCCACTGAAAGAGTTGTAACCTATTGTCATGTCAAGATGTTACATGGTCTTAATGAAGGCATGCTGAATATTTAACAAAATACCAAGAAAAGAGAATACAGCCCTACATGAGTTACTACCTGTGGTGAAGAGTTCGGAACTTCACTGTCTTTGTGGTAATACGTCTAAAGTAAGATTCAAAATGGGTGCAACAAAACTGAATGTGAGAAAAGGGCACTGAAAGCAACTTTAAATATTACCTTGGTTACGTTGTGAAGGGCACCAATGCAAATATTGGGGTCACAGGGACTTTTTGTCACCGTTGAGGCTGGGGCAAGCCTCTGCTGTAATGTTCCTCTCATAAAAAAGAGCCTGCCTTAGTCCCTAATTATACTTTTCACTTTTGTTTTAATGATCATTTTTAGTGGCTCCATAGGTCCCACTTGGGGGAAAAAGATGGTGTGGGAGATGCTACCATTTTTAGAAACAGAGCGTTAAAGTCCGTTTTTACATAGCATGGTTATACTTATACCCTAATGAATTTTGAGAACATTATGATTGAAGTATTAATAAATTGCAGTCCTGTGGTGCATTGCAAAGGGGACAGTCTGTGTTGGGTGTTGGATTTCTTTTTTTCTCCAGAAACTTCTGTTGGGAGCTAGGAACAACACCACTTTCTCAATGAGGTTGGTAGCATGCAGACAAAATGGTATGTCCAGTATAACCAATAGCACCTGTTTTTCAATAGAGAAAATTTTGTAATTACGGTTTTATTGATTTCTGTTGCTTTGATTGATTCATTTTGTCATTAATTGTTTTTCTTGTTTTCTACAATTCTACAGAAATACAAGCAACAGCTAAGAAAGCAAGGAAGCCGGCAGTCATCAACCTCCAATCAGAGGGCTTCACCTGTCCATGGTTACCACACCTCAGTTGCACCCTACCAGGCCCCTCCAAGCCCCTCTCCAGGCTCAAGCTCCTACTCAGGTTCAGTGACAGCACGGTCCCCAGCTATTACCATTCCCACCTCATCACTTAAACCACCGTCACCTAGGATACGAGGGTCCGTTGAAGGTTTGAACCAGGAGATAGAAAAATTGGTGCTGAGTGGTTGTAATGGCAATGAGGCTGAAAGGGTAAGATCAGGATGGCATGCAGTCCTTGCAAGGATATGCAGTATGGTAGGAGTATACCAAATGAGTGTACTTTCAACCCCAGTGACTCCCTTAGCCCCAGTGGCCAAACCAACAGGTGTACTTTTAGTCAATTGTTGCATGACTTCAGCCCTGGTAGTTGACATCTGCCAGAGTGGTTGATTTCACCATTGAAAAAGTATCATCCCATTCATAACCCCTTAGAATCGAATGGGTAATGGGGCATGGGTAAGTTCCGTTTACAATTATCAGCTTTACCATTACTGGAAAGCATTTGCCAAGATTGTAAAATAAAACAGTGCCCCCTTTTCTACCAGTGAACCCTCTGTGGAGAAACAATAACATTGGTTTCTGCCAGTTGCATTTAGACAAAGTGACATAACACTTAGTCATGCACTGTTACATCTATGGTTAAATATCTCCCTATCTAGTGTACCTTAAAAGGGCTCACAGAATTGCTTTTGATTACTTTGTGAAGAGTTCGGAGAAAATCATTGTATGACAGTGCTTCTAATTAGCCTCATCAGTCATGTATCACTTCCTATAGTTACCAAAAACATGAAAAGTTGTAATTTTTATGGGCTTATGAGCATGAAGCTCGCATCACTCATCCAAGCCCTTGATAGACCAGCCCTCTTTAATAAACAACATGTGTGTACCACTGAAGACTTGATCACAACAGCCGTTCCTGTGAGGAGTTGTGAGCCTTTCAATCAAGATCATTTAAGTTTCATTCATTGGTTGTCTTTGAACCGGGGTTGCATATGATTAATACTTAATGTTAAAAAGTGTCTGTTCACAAATTTTTAATAAATACCTTTAATCATTAATTACCCTATAGATCATTATCATTTCAGTTGTGTGTTAGATGTGCGTGTGCAATCTCTTAGTTTGACCATTTACCATCATGACATGAGTTAAAATCTCCATAGGTGTGACAAAAAATCACGAAATTCATGAACCAACTCAATAAGTCCCTTTAATGCAGCATCTTTGTTATCCACAAAGAAGAGATTAAAGACTTAGTAAGATTAGGGAGAGTGGAGGCAAGACTCTTAGAAATAAAGAAGTGCGTTGTTTGCACAGGTAGTGTGATTACTGGTAAAATTTTAGGGAAATATTTTTCTCTATTATAATGATAAGTATTGACATTTTCAACATTTGTTGACTGAATAAGAAACGTTGTAAATTGACTTATACAATTAAATCTGTAGTGTTACCATGGTTTCTACCACACATATAATTACCCCCAGCTGTATTTAAGTTGCATGATTTCTTATTAAAAGCTGTCTCCAAGCAGGGAGCTGTTAGGAAGGAGACACAAGAACAAAATCTGTTAGACAATGAGTACTTGAAAACGATTTAAGCCCATTCAGGTATTGAACTCCAAGTAATCCTGAAACAATTGCCATTGTAAAAACGTACTTTGATCTGAGGTTTGTTACTAGAGGGGGCCAAGCTTTAAACAAGATTTTTAACTAAACAACTATCAGTGAAAGTTTAAATGATGTACTTCCTTTGTGTCCCTACGAATTTGATGCGTCGTCTGCTTCAAACATTGTTCAAGCCTAAATCATTTTTTCCACTTTTGGCAAATTTCCTCATTACTTAGAAACACACTGGAAATGTAAGTTGTGTGGAAATCTTCAATAAAGTTAGCAGAAATGACATTTATAGTGACCAATAACGACAAAAGTGTAAATTTCATATGTTTGTGTGAAGACTGGCGAGGAAAAGTTAAATGTTCAGTGTACGAGGTAGAACTATTCATTGTCATTCTAACAATAGGTCACTAAATCCTGGTTGATCCTGGTTATTGTAATAGACATTTTGAGGAGAAAGGCAAGATTACCATCGGAAACGAACATTGCTTCAAAGTGTCTGTAGAATGTTGGGTTTCCTTCATGACAGCTTCCTGCTCCAAGGAATTCTATCTACCATTTTTTGAATAGACTTTTCAGTTTCTTCTCTGAAAGTCTTTTCCTTGTAGAAATAGAACAAATATTCCAATTTGAATCTCAAATGGCAATTAGATTGTAAAACAGCAGCCAGTAGCATCATTAATTGTATATTAAGTATGCTTGTTGATGTTGCATATCCAGATCCCAAAAAAAGCCCCAATCTAGTAGTAAAATCTGCCAAACATATTTGTCCAAACACTTAATTCAAAAGAGAATCATCCAGGACTAATGGCATTAAGTCTTCCAGACTTGACGAATTAGAAGAGAGCAAGTGAGGGCATCTGTCTGAAAAGGGTGCCCCTTGCCTTTGTTCAACCAAGTTTGCCAGCTAATTTGCCATTTTTAGTGATGATTATACATAATCATGTAAATTGGAAGGTGGCATTAGGGCTCAGAGATTCCTTTACCAGGCAGTTTCCGCAAATCTATTTTAATCCTTGCTAGGGAGTATCATGCATTAATACAGGCCACAAAATTCATGAAGGCCATTGCAGCCAATCACTGAGGGAAATTTCGTTATGGCTTCTGACAGCCGTTTGCCATTAACTTATCGAAGGCTACTTTTGGCTGGCAATGTATCAGTTAAGACATTCCGTATGTGTTCTACTAAATATCAATCTCACTTCCTTCATTCTTTTTGCACAAGTATTCATGATGCAGCACAATGGAACCAATATTTTTTTCACTTTCAAAACCATTCTGTAGACAGTCGATTCACACGGTATGTGAACCAATCACTCATACCACCTGTATACAGATCATTTGTACATTAAGTTTCTATTTCAGGTGTATTACATTTTGGCCTTGTATGAGAGAGTTTTGGCCTAACCTAAAAATTTTCGGCTTCCAAGGCCATATTTGGCCATGGACTTGGAAAACGAATTTTGTGGCCTGTAATAGCACTCTTAATGCATTGCTGTACAGTTTACTTTACAAATTTAAAATGACAAATAAAGTCAGAGTAACAAAGTGAATCATTTTGTGTCTGCTGGTGTCCTTCTAAGGTGTGGAATCCTTAACAATTTTGGTGTTGAATGTATTTGTTTTTGAAGAGATAAAATGGAAGTCGTTTGTGGCATCAAGTGATGTATCTGTTTCATATACTAGATCTTTGGTCCTAAAGGAAGTGTTTTGATGACCCTTCATTTTTATACTTTCAGTCTATTGAGTTTTTGTACATAGATATGTCAAATCCATTACGTAGCTTTGCTTTTGTGGTAACAGATTTTCATATGCTTTTTGTTTTTCAAGATTGGTGAAATTACACCTGATGGACACAGGGCTCCAGTGCCTGGAATTTCCAACATGAGAAGCATTGACACACAAACTCCTAGGGACACCCAGGAGGACAGTGATGGTAATGGCGCCGGAAGTAGGAGTCACTCTGTGTCACCTTCCTCCCCTTTAGACGGGTCCCGTCCCTCCAGCCGGTCTAGCTCTTCTGGAAATGGTGATAACAAAGAGAGCAAAGGTATGTTTTTTCAGACCGTAGACAATCAGGTATCCTCTCAGATGGAATCCTCTCTTTGACTGAAAACACAAATTTCTTTGCACTGTTTGAGTGCATACTAGAGGATAATGAATGTGTCTGGTACTTGCCAGCCGTTTTAGACATAATTCATTGCCAGTGGTGTCACATTTGCATACATGAGACAAGTAGACAATTGCAGCCCTGAGGAGATTGCTGGATTTAACCATGGTAATAAGGAGGACAAGAGATGAAGCCCAAAAAGCTGATCAGATGATTGTATTAAGGAAGAGGTTGAATTGGAGAGTCAAATTTGTGAGACTGCCTTCATTATTTGCTTTTGTGTCTTTAAAACTGAGAAAGCCTTGAAGAAAACTTAGCTCTTTACAATCCTCAAAGGTATTATGTTTAATGTTTCAGATCTAAAACCACTTCTAAGTGCCTTAGGATGAAGGAGAAGCCAGCAAGTCTGTTAAAAACGGGATTGAATGTTAGGTCAATGTGCTGGAACGCTAAGAACTGATCAAGTGTCCCAGGCAGACTCAAATCCTTAAAGACAACTGATGCTTTGTCCGTACATTTGGATTCCAAATAAAAGTAGGAATCTCAGAGTTACTAATTACTGGTTGTAGCTTTTTTATGCTGAGAATCAACACTTCTCATGCTGCTAAAACCCACACAAATGAAACTCAAAAACAGACACTCAAAGAAACAGACCTCAATGTGTGAGAAGATGATCCCCAAGAGATATTTTTTTCAGACTATAGAAAAGAAAAACTTAAGAAATACATCTGTTAGTCGTCACTCTCTTATTAAACTGCTCTTTCCACGCTTGCAGAGCGTAGTAAAATTGAAAAGCATTGCTGCTCAAGTTTTGCTTGAGAAGGCTTCGTTTCATTCAGGCACATTTCACGTTTAGTTAAATTTCTGTCAGCTTTGTAAACTTTTCCCATCTCTCAGTTTTAATGGCACCAACAAAAGTATAGCGCATGTATACTGCATCGTAATTCTGCTTGAGTAAGTTGATATGCCATTAAAGGTAAAACACAAAATTCTTCGTTTCCCCTTTCTTTTTCTTTACTGTTATTTAAGTAGAAGTATGTGATGAGAAGTAGTCAGTTATATCTTCATGTCTCCACCGGCAGTAAAAATGTTTCTCCAGGGAAATTGTCAGTTTCAGGGAAAGCAACACCTCGTAATTCATCATGTGCAGAACAGCCCAGTCAAGGCATGCTGTGTGATTACCATTGTGTAGTGAAAGAACATGTTGGCAGATAGTTTGCCTTCGCAAGTGTTTGTGACTGGGAATTGAAACTGTGAAGTTATTTGAAGTAACGTTGAAGACTTCTGTGACGATGTGATGAACTTTTTCTATTATTGATTGCATACTTCATGTTATTGTTAGCTGTTAGGAATCTTTGGAGTGAAGTCCTTGAAACAGGGGGTTGAAGGATAATTGTTCCAGGCATTGGATAGGGTCAGTAATAATGCTATGGTAGAGCTTTTGTGAGAAGGTCTAATAACTTTTTATCTAATTATGTGTTAAATGTCAAGAGCTTTCACTAGGCATTTGCAATATTTGATATTAAAAGTTACAGCCACTGTGGTGTTGCTTGAGCTTGTCCAATCATCAGTACCTAGCATATGTAATATGTAGATGCCACTACTTGCCTAACTTTCCCAATCTTCATTACATAGCAAATATAATATGTAGGTGGCAATCTCAAAATGGTGGATTGACTTGACATCAGGCACGTAGCAATGGAGGGTATGTGCCCCCCCCCCCCCCCAAAAAAAAAAAAAAAAAATCAGTAAAAGGTCTTGCACTGAAGGAGGAAAAATTTATTACAAGAACAGCATTTTTGAAATACAAATATAAGAAGAAAAAATGGAAAAGCTCACACCATTTTGCATCTAGAGTCCTTGAAATAGGCAAAAATTTTCCTGCTTGACATCAAGCAAAAAGATAAGAGAAGAAGTACTATTTTCCTTTCACTTATTTTGACAAACAAATGAACTACTTGGTAATTTGGAATATTATTAAGTCTAGAGTGTGCCTTCTTACCCACTACTTACAACCTTCTCCTACAAGGGAGTTCTGTGCAGTCTAAGGCAGCACTATTTAGTTTATTTGCAAGAACAAATTCATTTCTTCTTTGTGGTATTCCATGCAAATACTTATTAATGCACAACAACAGGTTTAATGTGTGTTGGCCTATGTAAAGGTCAGTTACTATGCAGTTACTATGGTATCCTTAAATATTGCACTTTAAAAACATATGTAAGTTTCTTGGGGTCCTCTAAACGAGATAGTAATTGCATTACTAATTGGCTTGTGTTTTATAGATCATGCAGTAGTAGGCATGAAGAATTGTAAATAAATGTGAAAGAAAATGTCAATGTACCAAATACACACAAGCTATGTTTTTTTTAAAAATGGTGTTATTTGTAATTCTTGCTTATATTTATATACAAATCACTGAATAGAAAGACTGGCAAGTCAATTTAGCACTAATGCCCTGTTATTTGTGCACTGGGAAGGGTCACTTTCTTTAGCTGTTCAGATTATTGGAGTTTGGCATCTCTACATTGTCTTTGTTTTGTAGTTTATATACTGCCCTCATTTTATGAGCAAACATGCGATCCTTCCTTGTTCATTACATTATGTCCTTGGGCAAGATGCTTTATCTCAATTGCCTCTGTCCACTTACTTAAAGTGGACACCAGTGTGGTAAGTTGTCACTGGGTGCTGTATATGACTGCAGCCACCTGCAGTTGTCAAGCAGATTACACAATAAAGCCCTATTGAATTTGTCGTGTGAAATTTATGGTAATCAGAGTTGCTTTTGTCTTATCAAATATAAATGAATTTAAATAGGGTATGATGTATACAGAAATTGATAAGGAATTCCTTTGAAAGTTAGCATTATGGGGTCAGCCAATATGTGCAGAAGAAATACATGTCTGCTGGGCAGGCAAATGCCTGGAGGGATTATCTCAAGGCAAAGGTAACATTGACCAAGGGAGACCTAGTGAGTTTGAGATAGGGATTCAGGAGCAATAAGGTCTTGTTGCTCATATTATTTCACAGGTGTAGTTTCAACGTTGACTCTCATTGTAGAACCGTGTGAGAGCCCTGTCGAGCACATAAGCCCTTACTCCATGTTGATCATGTTGATGATCAGTTTAGCAGTAGGTGGCTAATTTTCGGGAGGGGGGGGCAATAATCTTTGACCAGCTGTAATTGAAAGGTGAATTTTGTATTTCGATAAGAAATGATTTTCTAAAAAGTGTGGATTGAGGTTAAGATATTTACAGACAGGTGACTCATTTTCATTGATTTTTCTCTTTCAGAAGCCCCTGATGGATCCCCAGAGTTGCAGTGGGGGTCTAGGTATTCCTCCTCACCGAGCCACAACAAATCATGTCAGCTGACGAGAGACCCTCCTGATGGATGTGAGAAAGTAAAGACCATTGATGAACCAAGGTGAGAACAGAGACACTACACAAATACTTGTTATCACAAATGGAAACACTACAATTGCACTCATAACCACCAACAGGGATGTTTTACTTTCAGTGGTACTCAACAACAGAGATAGTACACCTGTGTTGGTGTACACATCCTGAAACACTTGACTAATACTCATTTATATTAACAACCTGGAGAACTTCAAGAGATGTGCTCATTTCACAAGCAGAGACCTTGCACTGCCACTCATTCTCAATACATTGTACATTGTACATATATGCTACTGAGTCCGATTTCTATTCTTTTTACCATGATGAGTAACACTATGTACACACTCTGAGTCTCCTCTAGCTTTTGTGTGTCATTCAAAGGGCAGGGTTCATAGCCAATCAGGAAAATGATTGACTAAGAAGTTTCATTTGTCCATTCAGAGGAATCTCACAACATTTGAGAAACAGCTAAACCTAAGCTCAAGGAATTTGATTTTTCCATGCTGACATATGTCCGTCTTTTGTTCTTTGTCCAAGGTGTGTCATATTGATTGGCTGCCTTCGGTGGGTTTAGTAGAAATTTACTCCAAAGTAGAAATATTTTTCATAAATGAATTTGAGATTTATCTGTAAAATGTCAGGAAGAGTCAGGCAAGCTTGTTGTTTCAAAATTCTTTGAACCCTGTAGGAGCAGGACAAATTTTTCTGTAAATATGTCTGCTCATCTCCTCTTGAATAAATTAGATTGTGAGGACAGTTTTATAGCTTCTAGCAAATTATCCTTTGAAGTCAGCCAGTCTGTCTAATTGCTTGCTGTAGTATGAATATATGAATGAAAGTGATAGTTATCTGAAGCAGGCCTGTGTGAAAAATGATACAAAGACTTTATTTAAACTCCCAGTGCAATACTGTCAAAGAGATGAAGGTATGGCTATTGAAAGTTGCATAGATACTGTATTTGTTTTGTCAGTGAATTATTTAATGCCGGTGGATCTATACGAGGGTTTAGGCTAATATATTTGTGTAGAACTATACATCTTTGGACAGATATTGTTATTGCTGTCTACTTTGATTGAAAATGATCGTTGGTAGAGTTTTGAAACGGTGAGCAAATTATGTACCACCCAGGTGCATTAAGTTATAGAATGATATATATGGGTATGGAATTGGTGGCATTGAGATCATTCCAAACTTGAGAAGTAATTCAAATAAAAGTATTATTTTGAAGCATCATAAATATACAGATAGGTGTGTCAAAACACTGGGGTTCCAAGCTTTCTTGGAAAATCAGGAAAAACCTGGAAAAAGGTTTTGCATTTTTTCAGTTGGGGTAAAGTCAGGGAGTTGAAAACAGTGTGTTTTTTTCATAATCAGGAAGAAAATACAAATTTTTGGGAAAA
>JAIZAY010001970.1:0-12243 GCA_029531755.1 Holothuria leucospilota | reverse complement strand
TCACGAGGTCAGATCTCCCGCCTGCAAAGGGCTTTTCAGCCAGAATCTATGTAGTCTACATTATAACAAGGTAATTGGTCGCTATGTTTTTTTCGGTTCTAAGAGGGGTCCTCCAGACTTTGGTAACAATGTTATAACGCCTGTTCGCTGCGAGGGACTCAATGAGCCAGCAAGGAAGGCAGAAGGCGCATACGATCACGGAGATATCTGTGCCCGACGGTAACCCCCAGATAGCAGTATTGTAAAAATTCCGACTGAGGATACCAGTCGGACCCAGCCGCCTTTCCGCCTTTCATCTTCGCCACCGCCAATTCCAGGACTCAGTCGACACGACGAGGGAGACTCTAACCAAGTCCAATCTAATCCTGCTGCTCTTTAGAGGGTGTCCTTGTCACTATTATATAATAGGGACCCTTTGAAGAGTCTACCTCGACATACATGCCCGCGTAATCAAGAACATTTTTCATAGAAGGATCTATAAATAACTCCACGATGTCGAGAAGGGTCCTTCGGTACCGTACCGTGGACGTCACGGACTGCTTTTCTTACTGCGGCGATCTGATGGAGATACATATTTGTGACGTCCCAGTTAGAATTTGATGGTTGGTTTTAATCCTAAATCCGCCTCCACACAGATGAACACGAAGCACGAACTCCAACACAGGGCCCCGCGCAGTTTTTTCATCAAGGTACTAAGCTAGGAATTGTCGTGGAGTGGCGGCAGGAGTCCCACGTCCCTCTCCCTAGAAAGCAGGAGCGCGAGGATACTCCTCATTTTTCGACGAGCTCAATTGCTACACAGTATTTCAACTGTAAAACTTCCTGTTTGATGCGGGACTGATTACGTCATAACCCACCAAACTCTAAATCTTGTTGAGAAAAGAGCCGGCTTCAATGTTCGCCAACCCTTCGTAAACTGGCTTTAAACTGTTACGCTGTAGTCAGCCTCCGTTAGAATATCTGTGATTCATTTTCCAGAACCACCCCTCCCTGTTGGCATCAATGACTCTGGAGGCTGAAAGAAGACAGTAACTGCGTCATGATCCAAAATTGGCACATGTCACAACTTCACCGTCCCTCGGTGACAAGTTGCAAGTGGAGATTACACCCGGTACAACCTTGAGGCGTCACGCGCCATCGGGGCGTGTGCCAAGGTGAACACGGAGCAAGCCGCGATAGTTGTGGCTCTCCAAACGTTCACCATGTCAATGAATTCTTTATAAACATGTCCAATTCCGACATACCGACACCACAGCCCGAAGACGTACGTGTGGACATTCGGTCAAGCTGTGTGTCGGGGACGCAGTTAAAGTCCCCAGCCAGGATACAAGGAGCACTGCCAGGAACGAAGGATGGCAGGGTCATGAAAAAGTCCCTTCTGTCTGAAGGCCGATTGGGCGCTATTTACATGGTGTTGACGATTTATTGCTCTGACTCGCTTTAACCCTATAGACCTACTGTTTCGGCGCAATGAATTCGACAATACTGTAAAGACAACAAACAAACTTGTCTTCTTCCTCTTATAGCTGAACTCCCTTGTAGGTGCTAGTATATTAAAACGCACCTGCCATGTACTGTGGTAATAAAATTGCTTAGTACTATGGTGTAGTGGATCAATCTGTATCAAAGGATAATTGTAATATACAGTAAATATGATAGCACTGAAACATCCACAAATCACATCAATAAATTACAAATCCTAACATGTATCAACAACTACGTAATACAGAACAGAGCACATACCACACTTAACAATGAAACGTGCAAAAGTCAAGACTAAATTCACAGAACAGAGCAGCTTGATTGATCATAAAACACTCCCAGACCATGAATAGAACATGTGACATTTGACTTATTCCAAGACATAATCTATATTAAAACACTTATTTATATAAGGGAAAACCCAACCAGACGAGGTCACGTGACCTTATATCATCAAAATTGCGATAAAAGTATAGTATATTCGAACTAACACCTTGCCCTAACAACGCAATTAATACTCTGGGTTAACGCCTAGCTCAAAAGGTAACGGACATGAGATTAAGTTGGCATGTTTATAAAGATTAATGTTCACAGTTTCATACACCCTACGCAGCCCTTAATGACCACCTATCCGCTAAATTCAAAAACCCGCAACATTTTGCACAATATATCTCAGAACAACAAACACCCCAAACATAGGCAAAAAAATACAAAACTAACTTACGACTTTGACCCACATGTGAAACACGCTATGGGGTGATCATTTTGGTGTCTCACACAGCCAACGCTCTACCTCACATAAATGTAGTCATAGCGCCACCCACATTTTCATGAACTGAGCACTAAACCAGCCTTGACCTAACCGGCCCAAACAAAAAAAAACTAAATATCCTAAGAGCCTAAAACCTTAGATATTTACTAACCTACAGAAAATACATTGAACAATAAACAAATTATCTCAACATCATACTTACAACTGTACGCATGACCCGCCTACATGGCATATTAAACTTATACAAAACACCTAATCCATGTACATATCATTATCAACATTTTCATCTCTTTCAATGGTTTCACAACTAACACAGCTTAGGTAACATGGCCTTAACAAAACTGGTATCCTTAGTTCTCACTTTTTCTGTTTTCGTACCAAATTATCTTATCCAGGGAAAGTTTCAGTGATTACTCCCCAAGCAACCAATTTGTTCCTTGGAAAGATCCTTGTGCACACCAAGAAATATGTCCAACCACACGGAAATTTTCTTTCAGGATTCAAACCCCTTCTGTCTAATTTGCAAAACAGATACAAAGATAACTCCCTCTAACCACACCGCAATGCCAAAACACCTTGGCAAGATACTGTACCTGCCATCCATCTCTTTACTGAAGAAATGTGTCAGCTGAAATATCTGACCTTGACCTTAAACCGCAACAAATGTGTCGTGTGTCAGCGGCTCTAAGATCACCTTTACATCATCTGACACATACGTCAGAGGCCTGTCATTTACAATCGATTCTACAGAATACAAATCAATGTTAACAATGCTTCATCATTAATAACCTGCTACCCTATTGAGAGAGTACAAGCACCCTAAAGTGATTGTTCTAATATTGCCTCTCCAAAACGGCCCCCATGTGAGAAGTCGTTTGGCAGGGTTAAATTTCCACTGTATTATCCTTATGTTGCAAATAGGTTTGTACTTTATGCTAGATTCCATGAATACACAACATCTTTGAGACTCCTTCTCAGCCCCTACAACTTCGAGCCATTATCAGACCCTTCTTTCACTCGGAGTAACCCGGCGGGCGAGAAGCACCTACCTCAATGTGGATTGCCCTTACTACCAGACACGTGGAGATGCATCCATACCGTTTGACCTCACTTCTGCCCAATAACAGCCTTGACTGCCACTGCAACTCGGTCTGTAAGAGGTAACATAATTGAAACCCTAGGTATGCAAAACGTGGTTCTTATTCAATTTCAAACCCTAATTGTTTAAGAACGTCAATGTATATAATTGTGCTGAAGACAAAACAGTGATGACATATTCAAATGGGTTGTGTGACGACCTTGCGCTGAAAAGTAAGAAAAATGTGAGCGTATCATCATCTTTTGTCAACCAAGGAAGGACTGCAGCGAGCACTCAGTCTTTAAGAGCCAGCTACCTCAGTCCCTTCAAAAACACTTCAACATGTATCACACCAATACAGAGGGTGACATACGGCGAGAAATATGTGATGACGTTTGTAGTGCTGATGGACATATCAGAGTATTGTTTGCAACCATTGCCGAAGACCTTGGGGTGGATGTGAAAGGTGTGTACAATGTTGTGGGGGGGGGGAGTGATGTATAATCCTCCTCAAGAGATTGATGACCATATACAACTATCAGGAAGAGAAGGCAGGGATGGAACACAAAGCCTTTCTGTGATAGTGAAGACCACCAAAAAGACTGGCAGGTCCCTCTCCAAAGATATGCAGGAGTTTATCAACACAGAAGCACGCCGGAGAGAAGTACTTAGCGCTGCTTTTCCAGGGACACCAGCAAGCAGAGGTCTTGTGAGATTACATAAATTGTATGTGGCTGCTCTGTTTCCTGAAGTGCGCTTGTTCAGGTACTGTGACCGTTTCAATACCAAACCGTCATTCACATAGAAGAGCAATTAGGAAAACTTCAGATGACATCTGGGACAAGAAATATACTGGATTTTCTTATAACCGATTGAAGAAGTAATGCCCGCATTAAAAACAGGAGATTTTTGATCCAGCTGAAAAAATACTAGCGAGCCTGGCAGATATGCTATCATATGAGCACATTTTCAGTGGAACGAAAGTGTGCCAGTGGAACATTACCAGTTTCCACCCTCGATATGATCCTGGCCAACCTTCATATGGCATTACACATTCTCAGTTCTGTGCACAGTAATGCACATTCCAAATGTCGACAATGAACCAACCAGATATGGGCGAATTTGACGAAACACTATGGGCGCAAAAGGATGAAACTACCCCAAGTAGAGATAAAGAATCACCATGTAACGATGACAGCAGCAGTGAAGAGGATGAGGAGATCATTGAAGAAAAACTGCTCCTTGCTAAAGCGGAATACGAAGAACCAATACTGCACATGGTGAGAGTGATTGACTGTATTAAATGTTATGTCGGCTCCTTTCCCTTTTCAATGTTTACGATACTGTACACAGGCTGATACTGTACAGGTTTACTCACATCACAAACAAATACATTGCAAAGTATACATATCAAATACAGTGACTGCTTGTTTATTACTCTCAACAAAGTTACCAACAACTGTCCAGCAACATCATAAAGCTGACAGTCTATTTTCATTTTTTTCACATGCCACTACATTTCTTAATACGAGACAACCGTAAAAGCCAAGAAGTGGCTTAGTGATTCCTTTGCCATAAGGATATAATTGTTACAAACATAACTCACTCCACATGACAAGCATGAGAATCCACTCAACTAGTA
Organism: Holothuria leucospilota; assembly: GCA_029531755.1. Taxonomy (NCBI): domain Eukaryota; kingdom Metazoa; phylum Echinodermata; class Holothuroidea; order Aspidochirotida; family Holothuriidae; genus Holothuria; species Holothuria leucospilota. The sequence continues at coordinate 7,269 of JAIZAY010001970.1, read as the reverse complement.
TTTAGTATACTCCTACTATGAGATACCATGTTATACGGTAAAAACAATTTTGAAAATCATGTGACCCAAAATGACCTACAAACATTCTAAATATGAAACCCACGTTCCATAGCTGCCGAGTACTGAGATCCCTCAAAGTGACCCTCCTTGACATATAGTTTTACTAGTTTCTGACCTCTGAAATTGACATCTTTTGAAGCTATGCCCGCAAAATTCTAGTGTCATCTACACAATCCAAACAATACCACATGTCAAATTGTGAGAGCATCCACTCAGTCTCCTTTCTTGAGATGTTATGTCAATGTATTTATGAACCTTTAGTCCTCTCGGTGACCCTGAATGACCTGTGTGACCAATCCCACCAATAAACCAATACAGATCATCTACTCCATATGGGCAATTACACAACTATAATAATGAAACTCCATCAAAGAGATATCATGTTATAACAATACGATTTGACCTTTTGACCTCTGGTGAACCCAAAAATGACCTTTGGACCTCCACCACAAAAACATACAAGATCATCCTACCCAATATGGGCAATCCCCATGCTACCTACGAGAATCCTTCACAGTTACCCTTAAAGATATGTTTTGCAAGGTTTTGACATTTTGACCACGTGGATGAAACCAAATGACCCTGTGACCTCCGCCAAAAATGATCGGGATCATCTACTCAATATGGGACAAATTCAACATGGTACAGTATGAGATCCCTTACATTTAAACCTTCTTCAAGTATCGTGTTTCAAAGCAATACCCAAGAATTTTATTCATCTTTATCCGTCAGTGTGACCCCAAAATGACCTTTGGCATTCCACCAAAAACAAGAGGGAATCACTTCTGACTCAATATAGGGACATCCCACATGGTAGAGAGTAATTAGATCCCTTTTACAATTTATCTCTGAAGATATGTTTACAAGCAGGTATACCACACGTTTTTAAACCATTTTGGCTCTGGTGGTGCCAAAATTACCGTTGACACTTCACCCAAAAACGATAGGCTTCATCTACTTAGTATAGACAATCCGCGATGGTAATGTTGAGATACCCCACATTTAATCGTTCTTTGAAAAATATCGTGTTTACAACTAATTCCAAAGGTTTTTAACCATTTGACCTCTAGTGACCTCACAAATGACCTGTGACCTACATACCAAAAAAAACACAATAGTATCATTTACTTTGAAAGGGACAAATCCATTACGGTAAGTACAAATGAGATCCCTCACATTATATAGTTCTTGAGATACCGTGTTTAAAAAATAATTATTCCAAGTTTTTACCATTGAGACCTCTTTTCGGTGACCCCAAACGACCCTTTGACCTTCTTGCAAAAAAATTCCCGCACCAGGCAAAGACATTAGTGTGCTGTTCAGGTAGTCACATGACCGGCGAATTACCGCCACTAATATATGGAAAGCTAGTAGTTAGTTTATTACGTCCCGTTGATCGACGAATAAATCGCCGCTATCACATCTTTCTTAGGGCTAGCCATTGGATTCAGGAACTGGTCAATCGTCAGCTGCAACTTATCTACGAACACAAGACATTGGTTTAAAGTCGGACTGAATGTTCTTCTTATCCTAAGTCTTAGTAGGGTACCAGAAGATTAAAAACCCTACTAAAAGTGGATGACCCAAACGACGTGCGAAATCGTATATTATGTAGCGAACGTCGTAGACCCGAAAGGCCTAGCCTTTGCCCTAAAGTTAGTGCCCACATTCATTTCATTGTTCAGTTATTAGCATGAGAGCTTGACCACAGCCGTAGCAGCTTACACTTATGTGGCATATCATAGTTGTAGTGTGAGAGGATGTACCCAAATAACAGTTTGCTTCGGCTTTTTATACAGATCAAGTTAAGTTCTTTGGTGTTGCACAGATTTGGCTTTTCAGATGAACACGTGTTAGAACCGCGGGTTTCATTTAGTTCTTGTTTTGGAGACTAGAGTGTACTCCTTTGATCGAATACCGGTTACACCGGCAAATTTCAATCTACATATTGATTTTGGTAATTAGACCGTGCTACTCTTTCGGATGTAATTGCACCATCCTTAAGAAGCACCATTAGCAACTACAGCTGCCAGGACTGGTTTTCTTATACGCCTCGCTGCTGGTCTCAATGACCTCATTTTGAATTTACGGGTCCTGGTAACCACACCGCGTTCTAGTATGTTCACGCAACTGACGCGAATCGTTTGATTATTACGCCTGCAACAATTGTACGAGAGGCCATTCTCAAGCAACATCAGACACACTTATTTCGTTCATCACAATAACTAACTTAGCCTCATTTTACAGGTATGACAAGCACACAAATGCTAGCAGCTACAAGAATACACTCCGGTCCAACTTAAAGTGCCATCAACACGTTTGGACAACCAAACTGGACACTGCCCAAACAGCTTTATCGAGGCAACATCGTCATGATGGTCCAGCTGAAAGTATCCCTAGGTATCTACATTGGCACTCAATATCCGTAGGCCCCCTAAGCGTCGTAACCGTAGCGGTCGTATTACAAAAGCTATTACACGTAATTCGTTTTACCCTATTATATGACGGACGTCTTCATACACTGTGTCCAACCCTGAAACGTTGGTTTGGCGGAACTTTGGAGAGCTTTCATACAGGATCACATGGCAACTACGTTCTAGGCTTAGCCTTACCTAGTTTGCTGTATTTTACATGTTTTACTGTATCTGGTAGTCTACTGCTTACTTTTATACAATCTTAGGCCCATTTTCTTGGTGTATTTAGTATTTTTCCTTGTTGGTCACTATGTCGCCATCCTCAGAGTGGCAATGAAGCAAAACAGCCTCGGCAAAAGCTGCAGAGTGTAAAAAACTTGGGACTGGCTATTAATGTAATCTCCAAGACGATTACCGAGTGCTACACCATAGTCCTTATTATAATCAGAGCCGTATCTTATTTGTTTTTGAGTATCATTATCCTCACGTGTAAATGTGAAAACGCAGCCGACCTAAACATCGCACACCCGTGGATAAAACGGGAGAGGCATTTATCTTACCATCACGTGAACACAAAAATAGACATATACAGCACCTTTTTAAAGTACATAGAAACAAGGCACTGAGGAACAAAGAACCCAAACCGAACCGCAGAACAAAAAGCAACCGACAACACATCCACAGACAAATCGCCCAACAATGCTCTTCAACCATCCACGGCGCTCAGCGAAAAGGAAACGAAATGTCTTTGCCCCGCCAACAAACAGAAACCACCACGGACAACCACCAACCGGTCACAACAACACAAGGCCAAAACAACCACACGGAAAAGAAGCCAAAAGGCAACACACACACACCAAGGCAACGAACAAAGACAACACGCCCGAATGTAGTAAAAAAAATAACACAGCGTAATAATGATACGGTGGTGGGGAGGGGGAGGTCTCACCTTCCGCACTCATACACTACTTTACAGTTTAATTTACAACTGTTTTACAACACAAAACCCCCAAACAGATCGAAAGCAGCAAACCAATGCGGAAGAGCTTTATATTAAGTTGCACTCGAAGCTGGCAACAACAGTACAAGCAAAAAACAAAACCTCCAAACCGGATCGGACAGGAACAAAAAGGCGACTAACTGAATCCACACACCACCAAACATCAAACAGAAAATAATGTATCATTACAACATAAGTACCACACACACAACTGCCAACCCAAATACCCCAGAGACCAACCTCCCCAGCCGGCCACACTGACAAACAAAGCCAAACCACAAAGCCCAACACATCCACCAAAGACAACACCACGTGCGCTGGAGGGCAACACCCACGCCCGAAGGCACAAACACCACGCACCGGAACGAGGCAACACCAAGCCCTACGATCAACCACAACCAGGCCCGAAGGCGCAGCACCAAACGCCCGAAACTGCCAACACGAACCCTAAACAGGAGAAGGCCAACACCAACGACGCCCAGAAGAGACAACACCAAGATACGCGCCGAAGGCAACACGCGAAAACTGCCCGTCAAAAAGGCAACACTAAACCGCGAAAAGTCAACACCCACACCCGAAGAGCAACACCAACGAAAAGAACCCGAAGGCAAACACTACGCCCGTAAGGCAACAGCACGCCCTGCGGAGAGATTCGGGAACGTCCACATCTCTTCGGAGGGACCCCAAACTGTGAAACTGTGTCAAATATCAGGCGCACCTTGCACCAAGTGATTCCCCGGAAAGCAGATTGTGGCCAGACGGGTGACACATCATTTCAACCCACGCTTACAAATTACTAATCCGACTCCACCATCGTAAGCAAAAGTATTCAGTATATAAAAACAAGCTATACAAATAGTTTCAGTGTTGGCTAAGAACTTCTTACTATAAACGATAAAGTTGAAAAGTTGTCAAATTCAAATATAACACAAACCAGAGCAAAATATCATAGCAATCATTAAAATACTACAAATTCACAGTAATGTCACAATCCTCATCATAAACTACTCTTGTTGAAAACTAATAACTGAATTCGCAAACATGCATTCATCAGATTATTAATTTGACGGTTGCACTCTTGGCTTGCTGATACTATCCCTAGCCATGGATCGTGTTAGTTTCTAAAATTATCTTAAAAAACATCCTCACGTGGAGCGGTTCTTTTTCTATCCAACTAATCCCTCCGATTTTTTTCAAGTAATAAGAGAATATGAGAGCTACATCGTCTAGCGGTGGTTGGATAAAATTCCCCAATACATGTATTGAAGAAAGTGTCAAATTGTCCTGGTCAGGGACTTTACCACTCCATCCGGTTTGTGGAGCATTGTTAAAGCGTGGGGATAATGAGGTTCCCCTTTGCCACACAAACTGCCTCCTGGGCACCCTTTGGGCAAGGTGCAATATGTAATTTGCCCTGTGCTTGTGGGTTAACTTTTTGATTGTCATGTGCGCGAGGCAGCGAGAATTTTGTCATTCGGGCGAGGAGTTGCATTTCGGGCTGGGGCGTGATTTTAGCACCTCGATGGAAGAAGGCAGTGTTTTGCACTTCGGGATGCGTTGATTTGCCTTCGGGGGGGAGCGTGAGGTAAAACACAAAACCTTCAGGGCGTGGGGTAGCCTTACGGAGCGTGAAAGTTCCGCATTCGAAGAAAAAAAGACGTGGTAGTTGCACAATTCCGTGCGTGGGTTGTTGCCACAAAATATCATGAATGACGTTCGTTGCTTTCCAATAGTCAAAATAGTTTGGATTTATAGCCAGAATAAAAGAAAGAACAAAAAAACAAAAATCCAGGTGTGTGTGCTTCTTTAAAAGTGCATCAAAAACGCACCCTACAACACAAAAAACAAAAAATCTCAAAACCGATCGCGACGTGGAAACATACGGCCAAAACAAACCATCACGGGTGTGTGTTTGCAGAGCCTTACAAACTGTCATGTTGTTGTATTTATTCCTGTTTGGAGTAAATAGTCTTAGTGTATGGGGTGGGCTGGGGGATGTCGTAAAATAATGTTATGCACGAACACAAAAAAAAAAAAAAGAAAATTTGTTTTTGCTCACAACCTTAAGTGTGAGGTACTTTTGTAAAGGTGAATCTGTAAACAATAGTTACATAGTTTGTGTCCCTTAAAGCCGGTATCGCGGATTTGGTTACTAAATCACTGTTTGACTAGTGTCACGCTTCTATGCACTTAAAAAGCAAGTGCCGATTGGTCTAATAGTCACAATAAAAGCTTTTACATCTTATTTTAACGGTCATACTTTAGCTCTAAATGAGTAGTCCCATGAGCCAAAGGACGAAAGCGTTGCTAAGGATTGGGGGGGGGGATTCGCATATTCAAATCTGGAAAGATACATAATATATAGCACACCTTCCAACTCCAGACCAATCTGGATATTAACCAATGTGGTGGGGTCTTTGAATATCCGGCCAAAAAGTCATTAGAAAAAAGTAATTAATTGTTAATAGGAAACCGACTTAGATATTTATTGATAAACACTGGTAAGCTATATCTCAAGCAATTATTGTTTGGTTTGGTTGTCGAAAAAATGACTCATACAACATGTCGGATCGCCCACCACTCAACGTTTATGGTAACACCTGGGCGGTCGGCCAGGAACTAAACGCACTTTTTTTTTTTATTTTTGATATGGTGTGTCACACAAAAACCCAAAAAAAGCCATGCAATACAAGTAGTTCAGCGGGCGTCGTTATAACCATTAATTTCTCGGCCAAAAAATCCATAAAAGACTGGCCTTAAAAAGCTGTTGGTAAACCCAGATGTAAAAACTGTGTTTTAGGGGAGGAGGAGAATACCTTGTAAGAGGGGAAAAAAGGACGTACAAAACCTGGCGTATGAACCAGTCGTCCACTGAAACAAGCGTCCCGGTGATTGACGGAGATTTAAGCTGAGAGGTGGAAAAAGGCCGAACTAATCGTCCGATAAATATGCCAAAGTCGAAACGTTCGGCAAGTGTATATGAGGCGTCCACAAATTGTTTTCGAAGATGCGAGAAACCGGGCACGGAGTGAAGTAGTTCCATTTGTAAAAATGCTTAGATAACTATTCGAGATTAGCAAAATAGATCCTAACGTAATTGAAGCTATAGGCGTTTGGGAGTGGTTTTTGATAACCTAGTTACATGCACAACAAGACAATTTTGTTTAGCTAAAATCAAAGACAGGATAGAGAACTTCTGTAAATAGTTCAGAAGAAAGTATGTTTTTAAGTCCGGAAATCAAGTATTAAAGTATCTAACATGTTGTTATCTATTCTCTCACACCAAAAGCTCCAAACAATTTGTTGCTCGAATCGACACAAAATGTCCAAGATTTCATGGAAATAAGTATCAGATGTATAATGTTTTTTAGTCAAACTCAGGAAATACAAGGTTTAAGTGTCTAAAATAACATAGTTTCTGAGACTTTATTAAGGTACGTAGAAAACAAACATGGATTGACAAAAACCTAAAAGGAATAATAAACGCAACACCCAAACAATAAACCCCCAAAATACGAAGACACCACGAACACAATGTCAAACAGAAAGGGAAAACAAACGAACAACATACCAATGCAACAAGGAAAATCAGTCTCCGTATCACTACTGAGATTAGCCAACTGCCACTCCAAGCCAAACAACCACAAACAACACTACCAAGCCAAACCACCACAAAACGAAAAAAAGAAAAAGACGAAATAGAAACCCGCAAAAAAACAAAGTCGCCCAAAGAACCACCACACACCTAAGAAATCCACCACACACCCGAAGAGCAACACACGCCCGAAGGCAACA
>JAIZAY010002092.1:0-11494 GCA_029531755.1 Holothuria leucospilota | reverse complement strand
TAACTTCCTGGTGATGGACAAGGGCGGAATACGCCGCCCCCCACCTGACGCTTTGGGCTACTTCCAATATTATGGACAGTGGTGTGAAGCAAGTTATCTGTTTTCAAAAACCGTTTCATGTGCATTAACACGTCAACCATTTTTTGGACATTTTTGTGTTTTTTTTAGTGTGTTAGTTTGGATGGATTAAGAGTAGAACTCATAAAGATGCATGATTGTTTGGATAATAAATAGTAGTTGCATAAGACTTTTGAAGGGTTACATTACTGAATTTGGCCTAGGGTAGGTAGATGTATGTCAGTACTCTACGTGACACTGGTTTGTGCGGGCCCGTTTTGAGATATTGTAGTTATTTAGAGTCTAATATTTTGCATCCGGGGCTGTTTCAAATAGTGTCGTATAAATTGGCAAACAAATGGGGTAAACAGGAAAATGGGGGAGAGGACGCCTCCCCAATTCGCAATAACACTGATTACATGTCAAGAAAAAAGAAATGAACATAACAAAAGTTTGCTTGCATGTGCCCAATGTTTGAGTTACAAGTGATATACTTGACAAAAATAACACCACCTGACAAGACAAGAAGAAATCCACAGACTACACCAAAATATGATTGTTCAATCTTTTGAGATACTTTCGGCCAAATGAAATTCAACATAACATCATTAAACAGGAACCGTCTGCTTTGGAAGCATGCTGACATTTTTTTATCTGTTATGTGCTGTCTTAGCTTAAGGTATACTAATCACTTTTTAAAACTTTAAATCTCTTTAATTGGATCTTTGCATAGGCTTACAAACAGCACATGCTACCCAAATGACACCCGAAAGACAACAGAGAACGCAGCAAGCCTTTAACCAACTAAAGGTGGGCTGTGTGTGTGGGGGGTGGAATTTTGCCCCAAGAAAATCCAAAATTGGCGTTGGCTTAATACGGTTGAGTATGTCTTACCCCCTAAGAAAACTATTAGCCTACCAGAATCTATCTCACCTCCCTTCAATAACTTGTCTCGCTACGGTCGAGCCCGGAACGCACTTGTCAGGAGGGAAAAATTGGTAATGTCTTTGGGTTATGGTCACGTGACAATGGACAGGATATCTTCAACGGAGGGCACTGACTGAACACGATCATTACTAGGTTTTGATAGATGAGCACGGAAGACGACCGGGGGATGGTAAGAATGCGAAGAAACCGTAATACAATGTCTCACACTATCCTAAGTCACTTCTATTGTCATAGCTTATTTCGCACACGCACAACATTAGCTAGTTGACATAACGTGTTTAGTGCTGAGTTACAGGGAGTATTGAAAGAGTTCAGTACAGCGTGAATCGCGCGAAAAAAGAGAAATTATTAGGAGTGCAGCAAGTACAGCAAAGGATTTGTAATTATTGAGGTAATTTGTAATCATGGAGGTAATTAACAGACTAGGCGAAAACAGGTGCGGGGGGATTGGGATGTCACCCACTTTTAAAAATGGAGGAGATTTTTCACCAACTTTTCAGAACGTTAGTGAAACTAGTAGCCAAACTGTTTCATTCCATTGCTTGCAATCACTGTTTCAATGAAATCAACCGGAAAAATAGTTGAGACAACCATGTATTGGATTAAAACCGATGAAAATTACTTTAGGGTACACTACCAATCATTCCACAATCATCCTCATAGCACACGAAATTAGTTCATCCCTAAACGCTCTGTGGGAATCTTCTCCACTGTTAAGTGGTAGTTAAATTTTATTTTTGATCTATTTTCCAAACTGGGGCACGGCGGGCCGAACGTGCTGTTCCATGGAAGATGAGTGCAATTGAAGACATGTGGCCTGGTGGGAGAATGCACAGAAAAAGGTATTTTCCTCCCATTTGGTAATTCTGATAATGTCAACACGCAAAACGGTGACATTAACATAAAAATTGCCCCACACAACTGGTTATCTCAATTTGTAACACTGGGCTTGACTGGTAGTTATGGTTACCTTTCTCCATGTTCGGTATAATGTCCACAGCAAAGATGTTGTCCATGAAACAATACATGTCGTTTATGAAGAATAATGATGCAATTTAATTTTAGTTAGGCTCAGGTTCTGAATCAGAGTCTTGGACCAAGAGTAGTTGTCCCTAGGGTTGCCCCAAGAGAGGAATCTAGAGATGAGGTACCCCTTTACTCTAAGAAACTTTTCTGAAAGTTAGATGGCTTAGATTCAAAATAGTGCTAGCTTTGGCTAAGCTTTAAAATAATCATAGTTTAGAAATTTCGACCCTGATAGATTTTCAACTCTAGTATTGGGCTCCCAAAAGCTGCTACTCGGGATAAACTACTCCCGCTTCCTTAGTACGCCAGTGGGCCGATAAAACTCATTTAGGGACAATGGAACTACTCGGAAGCCCGTCTCAAGGCCTGTGGGATGCATCCAGGTGGCGATTTAAAAATTCATCAAATAAGTTTAATCTGTACTGAGCAGATCACAAATATTGATCATTTAATCAGTTTGTATAGGAGTTTGATTCAGATCATGTCGCACAGGCTGTCCAAAATGGTGGGTGGGGGTGAGGGGCGTGATCGTTGTTGCGAAGGGTGCAATTCGTTAAGCATTGAAACCCTCATACAGTTCATCTGACTCATCTTCTTACAGAACATAGAGTATGCAGGTACTTTGGGTAAATGTAATGTGTATTTTTGGGGAAAGAGGGGCAAGCATAATCTAAGTTGACCCATTCTCCTCCTATTGCCACCGCTTATTACGATATAGTTAATTGGGTACATTGGCAATTTATTACTTTTGAGAATGAGTTTGATTTTTTGCCAATAAATACAATTCAATTATAATAACGATTACGAAATAGAATACATTTGAAACTATTTATATATTTTGAGATACTTCCTAAAATTATTAGGAGCTAAGAGTATCTTGAAGCCTTCGTCAAATTATGAGACTGGGGTCGAGCCTCTCTCCCTCTTTCAAAGCATGTGTTTTGAAGACAAACATTACTAAAATGCCGTAAAAGTGTTTTTACTCGTCTTCCGCGTATTGTATTATAGGCTACCTTCATTCTTTATTTACAACTTCCTGTACAACGAAGTGAGTATAATCCGTTAAAATACCACAAAATGCCAGAGGTCACGCAGTCTTTCTACCATCAAGCCCCCTGTAGCATGGAGAAATCGACCAAACGTTATTCCGAATAAGCCTATTTACGCATATATTGTGACCTTACGGTCTGTTAAACATAGCAAAAGAAGGAGGGGCAGCGAAACAAACCCATTTCGCCTTAGCACTTTCAAGTATTTGTACCATAATTTATATTGTTTGCAGGACGCCAAAGTGATATTTTTAATTGCTCTCACTCTTCGTTCTCCTACTAAGACAGTAGTCCTCGCAAAATGGTACAGAGTGTTGCTGCTAGTGAGCCCGCAGTGTACACATCATACAGGGAGTGAAATGTGTGCGGCAATCCCTGCAGACTTTGAAGTGTCACGTACAGGGTAAAACAGTTGATCCACATGCATTAGGGCATTGGTTCCCAACTTTTTTCAGGTCACCGCCCCCTTTCACCGAAGTGCGTTGGGCACCCCCCCCCTCTATAGCATACTGTTGCCATGAATGAAACGACAATTATAATAAAAACTCATTGTGAAATAAATGGGAGGCATGCACATACATTGTTTTTACGTACGGGTCCGACACAGGGAAGCAAAACAACAGTGCGGGGATCAAAAAGCTGGCTCTCTTTTGTGATGGTGAATCACAAAGTTGGGGTTAGGGACGGACAAACCTTTTTTAAATTTAACAGATGCCAAAGGCCTTCCAAAGTGTGGAAAGTTTCTACAAGGGCTCCTAATGCGGCTCAGGAGCAATATCGCAATGAGGGACTGGGGGCGAAGCCCCCGGCAGCTCTGAGGTATTGCCGAAATTGTCGACACAAGAACGAGACACTGTAAGTCAATTTTGACTGTCGTCCGATTACCTAATATTTAATAACCTTAAATGTTCACTAGAGATTACATAAATCACCCATTGAGCTACCGAAGGTTCCCTTTGATGTTGCAAGGAGCTTTTTCTGGAGGTAGGAGGAAGAAGGATGGTAAGGGTCGCATGGGGCTTTAAAAGACTTTTGCCACTCAAGCTGTGCTACGTGGGCAAGAATAATGAGAAAGCCGAAATTAGCAAACCGTAAGATTGCATTTTTAAAAACATTTTAACGTTTTACTTGTGTTTTACTTCATAGTACATTGTAAAAGTTATCTACTATATTACAGTAGCAATTTTCACTTCTGTCAGAATGTAATGTTGATGGACAGCACGGAAAACCTACATTCAAGGTAAAAGTGGCGGGGCAATTTTCAGCCCTGGCTCTTCGCTCACCGCTTTCACCAGGATGCCACCAATGGGAATATGAGGGTCATCGCGGAGAAAATTTTGAAATTAATCACTGTTAGATGGGATTTCGTGAAATCTAGCAATAAATCCACAAACTTTTTAGTGCACCTGAATGTTAGACCTACTCGAGTTGTTGAGGTCTTTGATCTCCTTTTAAGAGAATGAATTTCAAAGCTCAGCTAAGGGAAACCTTTTGAAATTTTGTAAGCCCCAGTTACACTTAGTATCTTATTTTTTCACAACGCCCCTAGTCTTGAAGCTCATCGCCCCCGTGAGTTGCAAGAATTCCCCCCAGGGGGCAATAACGCCCCCTGGAAACCACTGCATTAAGGTATTCAGAGATTAATGTGAAGTAATATTTTCCGAATCACTCTCTTTGAAGAAAGAAGGCCCTTTCATGTGCCTCGTCGGGCACCTGCCGTACCTTACTTATTAAAATTAGAGATATTGTGATAGCGATCAACGTTACTTAAACGAATTAACAAGCAGTGGCGTATGGGGGACAGGCCGGCAATTAGACATGAAATGTAATGATCCATGATTATAGGATATTCCCGCATACATTGAAGTGAATCAAATTCGATTAGCATAAAATAAGTTTCTCCGATGTATCTCCAGATACCTCCCGGATCTTATTATCGTTATCTTCATAATAATGCTTGTGACTCTAATGTTTGTAAAGGATTTCTTCTTACAGAATGTTTCTTACCTTAATTTCCATAGCACTCTACATACATTTCACTTATCCTGGTTACCTTTTACTGTTTTTACCAGTGTGCCGAGGATGGGCCAGTGCCCCCTCCGATTGATTTCCGAAAATTTTTCCGAACATTTTAAAATGAGCCACAAAGGTTTTTAAGCTGTAGAATATACAATCAATTCGTTGATGCCAAGACTCACTATGCCGGCAGTGTTAAGAATTTCGTATTTTCACCTCCGGTGACCTCTGATAGCCTTTGGCCTTTACCAAAACCAATATCGCTCATCTTCTGATTATAATGCATCAACACGCCAAGTATGAGAAGCATCCATGCTTCCTACCTAGAGATATCGTGTTTTAAATGTGTGCGATTTTTAACCTCTGTTGACATCTATGACCTTTGAGCCCACATGAAACAATAGGAATATTTCTCTTAATACGATAATTCTTTATTCCAAGTATGAGAAGTATCCATCATTGCAATCTTGGGATATCGTGTTTACAAGCCAAACGTCACAAACACACCCACACACACACACACACACACACTCGCCAGCATGATTTCATGGATTACTTTTGCCTTCGGCAAGGAATCAAAAGTCAGTGAAATGTTGTTATGGGTAGTTTTATCATCCACAGGGCCATGGACGTCCTTGGTAAAAATTCTAGGGTAGCGGTTTTCATTGGAGGCTGCATTTTTGTAGGGTATGGCCCGCGAAGCCTTTAACTACGGAATCCCAACGGCGAGAAGCCGGGGATTAGAGACTGAGGTTCCTCTCCATGAACTGACTGAGGGTCCTCTCGATGAACTTAAATTTAACGACTATGCGACTAATCTGGATCAATTGTAGAAGGCACCCTGTGTCCTCCAGGCGTAATGTGAAATTTTATTGACATATTTTTCTTTCGATGATTGTAAATTCAAGATAATTACCTTCAGTCTGTCTGATGAGCATGGTGGTTGCTGGTGAGGAAGGTGAACAGAGTGAGGGGACGACAGCGGTTTTGAAATAATAATTCAGTCAAGATATCCTAATGAAGGTAATAAAGAGACTAGTCCTTCAAACAACAGTACTAAGGAGACATCTATTTATGTTGGACTCACGCGAAGCACGCCGAAAAAAAAAAAAAAAAAATATTGAGAATTGCAATTCCGTATACACGCGAATAGGTTTCTGGATTTTGTATGCAAGGGCAATGGTAGGTGTAGTGAAAAATGTAAGTACTAGTAGTGTTTGTAACCCGTATTTTCAGAGCTTCAGGACACAAAGTTTTTGTGAGGAGCAACGCACATTTTTTCAATTAAAAAACTTCAGCATTTTTAATTTCGATTGAGAATCGTTAAGGGTAAATTCATTAGCATGAGGGACTTTCCTGGGGGATGAGTTGTTTTTCCCCCAATAAACCGACAATTACCCGTCAAATTTTCCCCAAAGTGAGCCCTAGAAACAGGTTTTTTCCTTACCCCAGGGAACTAGCCTGCATAATCTTAAACTATCACCTGCTCACATCGCGATCGTCGATTTGCCTTATGCACGTGTGGCCTACAACATTTTGATACTTTTTACATATTTTTGTCTTTCATTCCAAAGCTCTTGGTGAAATCTGACTGTCTCACCCGATATTTAACTGAGAAATTCTTCCTCTTTTCAGTAGTATAACTTTCAAGTCGATAACTTCCGGGAATTTCGTTTTTGCCGATAATCACTCTTTTCAAAGTCGACGACCAGTGTCTGGTTAGGGTTGTTGCACTTTTGCGACGGCTATCTGTTATCAATGGGCAACAATATCTGAGGCACATTTCGTAAAATGATTTCCAATGACTGTAACATTTTCTGAAAGATTTGACTCTCTCGAGTATCAGTTTCAATGACGTATCACGTAATAGTCATGTCAAGTTTATGCCTCAGTAAGGAAGGAAAGAAGTATATATCTTTACGGAAGGAATGGAGGAACAGTTCGCATTTACCTTGCTGAAATATATTATTTTGAAACCAGACAAGTGCTTAGCTGATGATTTTTTTCTGGGAACAGAAACTCTAAGTAGCTTTTGTCATAAAATTTATGAACACAATTTTCAAACATCTATTGCTTTTGTTTGACATTTTTAAACACACAGTCTAAACCACCCTGTTTTAAGCAAAACAGAGTTTTGCTTGTGCAATTCTTTAAGTTGAATTGTCATGCACTGAAATTTATGCCCAACCAATTCCACCAGAAATGTAGTAAGTATCGAAAACATTTTTATCCAATGGGGAATCTACCAAAACATTCTGTTACTTTGTAGATTATCATAGTTTAAATGTAGTAGGGCCAAAGGAACGTTTGGCAAAGTAAGGGACCTGGGAAGGCTGTCATCCTGACCGGGGAAATTTTTTCAGTTTCGTTGAAAAGCCTTGGTGGGTATGACAAAATTTGTTATCCTCGACAAGAAATGGTCGCCTTCACGGAATATTTTTCATATATCCCTTGATAAAAGCTCAAAACCCCCCAATACTCTTCAGCACAAAGTTTTGGCTATGCCATCCTCTTGGATGGTAACTATATTTGTTTTAAGTAAAGGGTATCGGGTTGCTTCCCTTCCCGGTCGGGAGCTTTTCCTCCTTCCGTCTGGCAAATCCAAGCGCCACGACAAATTAGGGCGTCCGTTGACTGGCCTGTTGAGGGTAGTACAGTTAATTTGGGGGTAGGTCAATATACGGTCACATCATACATCACACTTCTAAGTTTTCTTCTCTCAAATAGTGTAAAACAAATTATATTGAACCTACTACTACATTGGATCTGTTTAGTTGTACAAAATGACGGGTAATGTGAAAATTCAAACAATCCATTGTTGCATAGCAAGTTAGCTTCTGTTCCTCTTCGGGCTGGACATCCGCCTATACTTGCCACCCAAACGTTCAATAACCCGAACGGGGTATATATACTTAAGTTGCTGTACTGAGTTTATTGGCATTAATTCTCCTCAATTAGAGTCGAATAAGGGGCCTACTGTATTTAGTATTATATCAGCCGACGTAGCTATCGCAAGTACTAAATGCACGGAAATTAAGTTTGAGTATATACCATAGTAGATTCGTGACAGCATATAAGCCTCTGCCATATGTTGTGGGTTTCCAGTATTTTGTAGTGCAATATACTACAGTACTGCATGTTGTCTTTACGTTGTCAGTGATATTGATGTCGCATTTAGAGACGCATCAGTATGTCGCCCACGAAATATGTGAAGACGCAGTGCATTTACATTTGTTCGAACCGAATGCTTACCAAGCCATTCACCCATATCGCAATACACAGGCAATGCATTTATTTTTCTTGTTTGTGTTCAATTCAAGTAGTTTGATTTTATTTTGTCGATACGGTCCTTTCGATGTAATTTTCCTCAGCTGCTTTCCGTTATATTTGGATTTATTCTTGTATTCAAGTGGATC
This sequence comes from Holothuria leucospilota, assembly GCA_029531755.1. NCBI lineage: Eukaryota > Metazoa > Echinodermata > Holothuroidea > Aspidochirotida > Holothuriidae > Holothuria > Holothuria leucospilota. Next base: position 2,982 of record JAIZAY010002092.1, on the reverse strand, counting down.
AACATATATTTGAGAATGAACCGTTAGTCATGCAATGTCCAAGGATGAGGTAGGAGAAGGGTAGGCAGTGTTACCACCTGGCTTTACACACAATGAGTGAACTTAATACACTGGTAGGACAATTGGCACCTCCGTAACCCTCTTTTATTTACATGAAGAATCCATCTACTGAACTAAGCAACTCAGTTTTAGTAGTGATCGCGCATTTGTCTTATTGTAGAAAAGAAACGGTAGTGGAATGTGGACGCGGGATTTTTTTTTCCAGGACGAATGGGACTAGTTTTGCATATTTCAATTGAAAACTGATGCTCAGCGTAGGGTTAAGGTACAAAAAAATGTCATTGCCTCCATTAGTTCTGGGAAAAAATCACGCGAATCAGACAGACAGCTATGAGATACACCTAAAGTCTCCTTACTGATCTACAAAGACACAATTAGTAAAAACGCACTGCCCTCACCATAGTATGTGTGTATACATATAAGGTGTTGGAGACAAATCCAGTTGCAGGATATAGTTGCAAAATACTAAATATTTGGTATATTGCCAAGCAAGTCGTGTATAAATTCTAAGTTGTGATACAGGTAAAATAGACTGAGGGAGGTTCTGGGGGTTTGGTATTTGGGGGTTTTGGGGGGTGATAACTGAGGACCGCGATACTGGCACACATTTGCATGATATTTTTAGAAACTTTGTTTTATGTATATGTCCTAAGGTTTAACTAGATTTAAGCTGAATGCCGCTTTTAAGCCCACTGGAGACAAATAAGTCCCCCAAGTTAAGAAAAAAACAACAATTACTATAGCGATTTACCAGTGTAGCACAATGCTATGTCACATACAAGAAAGTAAAAGTACTAAACAAAAAATATAAGTATAAGATTAGGGGTACGAATAGTCAAAACTTTTTTTATTTCTGACAGTATCCTCTCCTGACTGTTATGCGCCAGACGTTATCAATCCTTGCCATATCTAAGCCTAGAATTGCTTCAGTAGGAATAATGACAATACCGTATGACATTTCTGTCCAATAGTTCCAACAGTGTTAATCACCTTCAGGTTCAGGGTCCATTTTACTTTCCCGCGAACAATAAAAAACATAAATGTTTATTACTTTTAATTATATCATTGGCTGCCTCTGATAAGCCCATGAAAGAAAGGCTTGTACAACAAACAAGCACGGCAAGCATGAAAAACCAGGTTAAAAAAAAAACTGAATGCGTATAAATAAAGGGACAGAATAAAATTTAAGCTGGGAAAACAAACTTTATCAAAATTACTGACCATAATATCAAACGCAGGTCAGGAGATGACACAGTAATATTCTTTAAGGCAGAAATTAATATACATATTCCCAAGTATGCCGATGGTACACCACTTGCGAGAACCACGAGCTTTGAACGAGGGGGTCCAGTGATCTGAGTTATGTAACTTGGCGGGGTCCAGGGGTAAAGCCCTTGCAAGATCACGCAATATACATATAAAGAAAGTAGAAAATCGGCTCCAGTAAGTCTGTTAAGAAGATTCTGTACCATTCTTTTTAAAATATGTCTTGAAATTTGACGTTGATAGCTGATTGTAGGTCACTATAGGGGCACCTAGTTATAAGGTAAGGCCCAAGGGCGAATCTGACGCCCTTTTTTTTCAAAGTTTGCAAGCTAACATAAAGGGCGAAAGGTACACAGATGTGATTTCAGAAGATGAGTTTTGCCTTCAAAAGTGCTTGTTTATTTTCGTTATAAGATCAGTCAGTTATAAGCCACAGCACAGTTACACCCGAAGTGTGTAGAGGTTTTCCATTTACTACATAACTTATTATGGTAAAATTTGTATTATAGGTATTGCTTTTGCACCCTTCGATATCTTAACAAAAATCGTCTGCCAGGAAGAGAAATCTTTTTATCAATGCTATGTTATCCGCTAGAGAACATTAGTTTCCTTAGGAAAGAAAATGTTTATCTTTCAAAACTAGAGGGATTAATTTAAGAATCCCTCTTCTTTACAAGTTACAACGTTTACTCTTGCATGATCACGCCAACGCTGGAGAGCATAAATGCATCACATTGAGTGCTGAATAAGACGACAACGTTTTGGACGTTGTTGAAAGAGAAAATAAAAGAATAAAAAAAAAAAAAACGTGAACTGAAGGTGAATACGCCATGCCCCTCCTAGCTGCACAGCGTTCAATTTAATGTTCCCGTCCATATATCTTTACACCAGCACCGTTGCTCAGCAATTCAGGTGGTTCATATATTGCAACTCGATCTCAACCAATTCAATGGGTTTAATAGAGATAAATTTAACTGCACTCTAAAAAACATCTAGTCAATTGGGGCACAAACCGGAATCTTGTCAAATATTTGACAAGATTTGCTTCAAAATTGACTAGAACTGGTTCAAAAATGAAACTTTATGAGCCGAATCTAGTCAAAGATTTGACAAGATTCCGGTTCGTGCCCCTATTGATTAGATTCTATTCAAATATGATTAGGATATTTTTAGTGTGTAGAAGTTAAACCTGGAGCCTTTAACAAAGATATATTTTAAATACTCTATCAAATTTGTCAATCTTTTTTCTTCTTCTGAATCTTTCTCCTTTATACCCTTGTCCTTTCTCTTCTTTTCTCCTTTCCTAGGTTTTAATAAGCAGGGGACATGGGCCTTAGCTCCCCTTCTGTCTCAAAATCCCCTACCTGCTTTAAAGAGAACAAAATTTGGAAAGAGTGAATAATGAGTTTAGGCTCAGAATTAGTTATTCCACATTGTTACACTTCAATATTATTTGTAATAATGCATTTCCAAGTGGTACAACAATGATTATTGAGATGAAACTTTTAGCTGTGGTGCATCACTATTAATACCACATATATCACTTAAAGTGTACGAAAGACAATTGTTAACATATTTGCACATAAAGGTGCCTGATGATTGGTAAAAACAAATATTCACAACTATGGACCTGGGTAGTCGAAGTGCGAAATGCGA
>JAIZAY010002090.1:0-11506 GCA_029531755.1 Holothuria leucospilota | reverse complement strand
TTTAAAAGGGGGAAGGGGCCCCCTTTTAACCCCTTCAAATGGGAAAACCTTTTTTTCCCCCCCTCCCCCCCCCATGAATTTCCACTTAGCGTAAAAACCCACGGGATTTAAAAAAAAAAAAATTTTTTAAACCGAATACGATTTTTTTGGGGTTCCAAAAATTTTAAAATTTTTTTTTTCTTCTTAAATTTTTTCCCCTCCCCAATTTTTTTTAAAACCATGGGGTAGTTTTTCCAACTTTTGGGCCTTAAACCCTGCGTAAATTTTTTTCCAAACAGTCCATTTAAATTCCCAATTTAAGGGAAAGAGTAACTCAAAATCCCGACAAGAAAAATTCGAGGATTTTTGGATACACCATAACCAATTTTTTTTATTTTTAAATATTAATTGGTTGGGTTCGGAAATTTCCCTTAATGGGCCCTTTCCCACAAAGCCGAGTAACTTAATTTGGACCCGGTTTGAAAGTTGCCTAATCTAATCCTTATAACAGGACCCGGTTCGGGATTTTTTCAGATCACATTCCCCATTATTCCAACCCCAAATGAACTTCCATGGCCCGCGATAAAAGGGGACCTTTCCTACAAAGTGCCTTGGGGGTTTGTGGGAGGCCCCCCTTTTTAAAATTTTAAATTAATTTTAGTTGGGGTGAACAATTTGAATTTTTGGGAAAATATTTAATATTCCTAATTTGATTTAATAATTTTTCTTAAAAAGGGGAGATTTTTAAAATTTTCTGGCCCCCCCCTTTTTTTCCAGTTTCTTTTGGGAAATTTAAAAAAGTGTGGTAATCAAACATTTGATAGAAATTTTAAAACTATTCATTTTTAAAATATCTAAGGTAGGCCGGTGGCCCTGGAAATTTAATTAAATTTAAAAAGGGCCCCCAATTTTCCCAAGGGAATTCTCTTAAAACCTTTTAAAAGATAAAAGTGGAAAAAACAACACCTAAAGGAGAGGGGAAATTTAAAGAAAGATTATCAGGATTTTTGAATTTTATACCCAAGTTGAAGGGAAAACCAACCTTCAAATTTTTTTTTATACTTAACATTAAACAAATTTCTAAAAGGCCCAAAAGTGGTAATTTTGAAAAATTTTTAAAAGTTCCTTCAAATTCCATCAAAAGGGATTTGAAAAACCAAATTGATCGATACTAAAGGTTATTTCCCCTTTTTTCAAAAAGGTTGAAGAATAGGTAGTTTACCTGTAAACAGTGACCCGTAAAAACCCTTTTGAAGGCCGTCTAAATTTTTAAAAAATTTCGGAAAAAGAATCGGGCTTTGAAAATTAAAACCCAATTTAAGGGTTCTTCTGAAACCAAAGCTTTCAATTTAAAGTGGGGGTTTTGGGGGGAATTGCTACGAATTTTTGAAGGAAGTAATTGAAAGCATCAAAAAATTTTTGGCCCTAAAAAATTTTCCTTTCTTTTTGTCTTTTAAAAAATACAAGGGCTAAAACCCTTTATTGGAAATTAAATTAAATTTTTAAATGGAATTTTGTTTTTATTACCAATAAATCATCCCAGATAACCCGGCTTTTTAATTTTATTTTTTAAAATTGAACAAACCCTTCGGTTTTCAACTTTGAAAGAAAAAAGGGGAAATGGTGCAGGGAGGAATTAATCCCTTGGTATAGAAAAGGGGAAGGAATTAAAGCCTTCAAATCTTTCGTATACTTTCTTAAATACCTCTGACCGAAGGTTTCCCAAAACCTCTTTTTTTTAAAATTTTAACGAAGTTTTTTTTCCCTTTCAATGTAATTTAAAGAACAAATTATCGGGTTATAAAGGGTTGGTTTTTTTGAAAAGTTGCCAAATGTTTTTTGTTAATGGTTATGTAAGAAAGGAAACCAAATGCCTGAACCCAAATTTTTTAAAAAGTTTCCTGCACATTGTTGGGCCTGATTAATCTCCCAAATTTCCAAAAAATTTTAACATTTTACCTGAAATAAACAGTTCAATTTTGATTTCCGGAATTCAACGAAAAAAAAAAAGGGGTTAGATTGAGGGCCTTTTAAAAAGTTGAAGTTTTAGAATTGCGAAAAATTTAATTGAGAACATGTTTAATTTAATACCTATAAAACACATTCCCACACCCCTTATAATAACCCTTTGGAAAAATTTTAAAAAAAAACTAAAATTAGGGGCAACCCACCCCCCTCCCGGGGCCCCTTTCCCGGAACCAAAGGGTTTTAGGCAACTGAATATTTTAAGCCTTTAAATCACTTTTAAAACCCTTTAAAATTCATTAGTAATTACCTTTTTAAATTTAATATTCATAAACTTTTTTATTTAAATAAAAATTCCGGTAAACCCTTTCAACATCGTTTAGGTAAAAATTTTAAAAATTATCTGGCATTTTCCAAATGTCGTATCGGACTTATATTTTTTAAAACCCGGAAAATTTGGAGGTTCCTCCAGTAAATTTTTGAATAGGAATGAAGCCAAAAACGGCTCCAGAAGTAGGGGTACATCAGGGAAATTTTAAAAAGGGCGAAAATCACCGAAAATTCCCTTCCAAAAAATTGTAGTTTTCCCCTGGATTCCGCTCCCTAGAATGGTTTTACAACACCCCGGCCGGGGAAATTCGGATTTGGCCTTATAATTGGGAGATATTTTTTAATTGAGGGGATATTATTTTCTCTTTTTTGTTTAAAAACTGATTGCATTTTAACCCCCTTGGAATTGCATCTATTCATGGTACTGCCAATTCTTTTAAATTGTCAAGTGACTAGCAATTAACCAGAAGATCATGTGCAGGTTGATTCGAACAAAAAAAAAAGTCAAGGCAATTCATCGATCGGAATTCAGGACTCCTTACACAATCACACCAATCTACATTCCTCCTCAGTTGACCCAAGGTTTCAGTGGCCTGACTAAGAAGCACTGCCCTAACCGAAGGGTGCACCATAATTATCGCGAAGCGCTTGGAATATTTTGGGCGAAACTATCTCCTTCATTGTCTGAAATAACCCCCCCCCCCCCCAGCTTAAGTGCAGATAATGATCTTCTTTCGAGTATTTTGTTAATACGGGCTCAAAAATAACTTGGGCGATTCTGAGATCCTGCTAAATAAATTAAAAATGTCAATAATACAGCGTATATGAAAGAGAAGAAACGAACCTCTAGAACAGGCATGTATAACCACTTGTCAGTGTTAATACGATATCATACTGAACGACAATGCGTCGTAACCCATGTGACATGCTTCATAGTGGCTTTATTGGTAAATACTATCAGTAACGTTGACGAAATTCCTGCCAGGTAACATTATAGATCAGAAAATGGAGACTAGAGCTTCAGAAGCTATATTTTGGTAAACAGAAAGGTAGGGATTTTTGTTTCAACTCAGGAGCAGGTTTGAAAACTAAGCTAAAAAGGTGACTCGTTTATGAAATTTCCGGGCCCCCGAAAGCCAAAATATCGGGGCTCGATTACTGGGTAAATCCGGCTATGGTCCCGCCCAGGGACCCAGCCTGGTCGGGTCCAGAGGCAAAGGCACCGCAAATGGGGGCCAGGGGACGAACACGCCGAAACTTTGGACCTTTTTCAAATTATGGGCATTAGAATGAAGCATTTAACATTAATTCAGATTGGGGTGACTGCATTTTCCCTTGAATAAAAATTAGACCATTAAAATTACCGTCGATCTGAGCACACAGTCTTTACAATTTCTTATGATCGGACTCACAGCCAGTCGAGTTGCTGATGCTGGGAATTGTGATGGGGGAGAGAGGATGACGTAGGAGTTGTGTGTGGCTTTGGAACAGTATTATCACTCAAGCAGTGGAATAGGGTGTCTGCCAAATTATGCCAAGTAGCAGTGACGGATGCTCACGAAGCGTGCCAATATTTTTTTTTCATCTTGAAGACAATTTAGAAGTACAGCGACAAGTACATCGCATTGCAATCCTTTTGTTGTATTAACTCCGCCTATATTTTCAAGTAGGCTACCACATTTTACCTTAGGATACCTTAGGAACCTCAGTGGACGCAGGTCTAATGACCTCTATGTCCGCATCTTCTTAATCTTCATGATCTGGAACTGTAGTAACGATCAAAGAGCTGTGGGTGACTGCCATACTAAACTTACAAAAAGTCTGCCTTGTAGTTATATAACATCTCATGGCCAGCCCAAAACCTATCCAAAGCCTTCTCAAACTGCAAAACAGTAGTTGCAGAAACTACACTCTCAGGAAGGCTATTCCAAATATCGACAACTCTACAGACAAAACTAAATTTTCTAATGTTGAGCCTACAAAACTCTTTGAGTAACTTCCGACTATGACCACGGGTATGAGTAATTGAACTAAACTTGAGAAAACCTTCAGTAACACCTCTGTCATACACACCTGAAACAATTTTAAAAACCTCAAACATATCTCCTCTTAATCTACGGTACTTGAGAGTTGGCAGCTAAGTTTCTTTAACCTTTCTGTATAAGTTAAACCCTTCAAGGATGGAATCAACTTAGTTGCCCTCCTCTGAACATTTTCAATAGCATCCAATATCACGTTGATAATGAGGCGACCAAACAGCAGCAGCATATTCCAAATGTGGCCTAACAAGGGCCTGAAATAAAAGCTTGAAGCAATGCTCATTCCAAAAATGTATAAGTACGTCTGATAAGGCCCATAATACTATTAGCCTTGTTTACTTGGTGCTGAATGTGCTCTGAAAAACCAAGACCACTGTCCACAAAACACCTATAATCCTTCTCACAATCCGACTTATCCAGGAACACTTCATCCCCACTATCACCATATAAGTGGTAACTCCGAGGAAGACAATCATGGTACCTATTTAGAGAGACAGTTAAAACTTTGCACTTATCAGGATGAAACTTCAAGAGCCACTTGTCTGACCAACTCTGGAGTTGATCAAGATCATTCTGTAAATTCTCAATATCGTCCATACTTCTAATTTCTTTAAAATTTTTCGTATCATCCGCAAATAAATAGGCCGTACCATTCACACACTGAGGTAAATCATTAATATATATAACAAACAAGATAGGACCTAAAACACTACCCTGCGGAATACCACTAGTAACTGCATGCTCACTAGATTCAACTCCATTAACAATAACCTTTTGGCTTCTTCCATTTAAAAAATCTTCAATCCATCGCCTAATTTGAATACTAAAGCCATATGCCCTAAGTTTCTCCATAAGTCTTCTGTGTGGCACTTTGTCAAAGGCCTTCATAAAGTCCATATATACAGTATCAACACAACCACCATTGTCTATCACTTTCATCCACACATCCATAACCTTCAACAACTGCAGTGTAGTCGATCTCCCAGAAATAAAGCCAAACTGCCTGTCACTGAACAAATTATTCATCTTCATATGGTCCACCATTAAAGATCGAATTATTTTCTCAAGTATTTTGCACGCTACACTTGTTAAACTGACTGGCCTATAATTTCCTGGAAGAGCCTTGTCACCTTTCTTAAATAATGCAGTACGGTAATATTGCCGACTTTCCAAACATCTGGAACTTTACCAGTGGAAAGAGATAAATTAAATATTTTAGTCAACGGCTTTGTGATAGTCTGGGCTAATTCTTTTAATGCCTTTGGATGAAGTCCATCAGGACCAGGTGATTTGTTGACATCCAAATCTTGAAGTAAGTTCAAAACATCGCATTCCTTCACCATCTTATCCATACAAGGACTAACAACCTGAACCGGTTCCACAAAAGGAACTGGACCCGCAGGTTCAGCAGTAAAGACACTGCTAAAAAATTTAGCTAGGACCTCAGCCTTTTCATTATCATCTTTAGTCATTTTAAATCTCACCACAGCTTGATTTGTCTTTAAATTGGGAAGGTATTCCTGATTTAATTTTACGCTTCGAGTTTGCATACTGCCAAAATTTTTTAGGGTTACTCTTGATATTTTTGGCAATATCCTTTTCCATGATTACCTTTGCCTTTCTTACTGAATTTTTCACTTGGTTTCTGAGTCTAGTATAGTCATGATACTTCTTTTCGTCTCGTGTTTCCATATACCTCTGCCAACAACGATGTTTTCTCTTTATCATAGAGACAATCTTATCATCAAGTGGAAGATAATTATGCTTTTTTGCTTTAATGATTTTTTGAGGATTTGTACTTGGTACAAACTCATTCACAGCTTGATTAAATAATAGCATAAATTTATCTGTTAGCTTATTAACATCATCACCTTGCAAAAGCTTTTCCCAATTGCAATCTAGCCTCTGGCTCATTCCACGTAATTAACTTTAAAAAATTTGTACTTTATTATAACAATTTTACATGGGTCAAAATAACATCTAAAAGTGAACTGAATTACACAGTGGTCACTATGTCCTAAAGGACTCGAGTATTGTACATCCTGGACCATGTCCTCCTCATTACTGAAAATTAAATCCAGCATACTAGGTTCACTGTTAACTCTTGTTCTAGTAAACTCCATTACATGTTGGTAGAGAAAATTATCTCTGACACATTCTAAAAAATTTGAACTTGCTTCATCACCATTACAGCTTAGAGAACTCCAATTGATTCTGGGAAAATTAAAATCCCCCATGATTAAGATATGAGAGTAACCAATTTTGGTAAAATTCGAAATGAGGGAATTTAACTCATTTAAATTGTCCACATCACAATTTGGACTCTTGTAAATACAACCAATCAGCAACTTATCATTACCCTGTAATTTTATGTTAACCCAAACACTTTCTTTAAAGAGAGGGAAGGGGTAATATGGAGGGGAAATTTAGCACTCGTAGCCCCACCACTGTTTGCAGGTCACTTTGAAAGCCTGCTGGATGATGAAGTAACATTAACAGTTGCGGATCAAGAAATTTCGTTGAAAAGCTATTCATGCTGTACATGCAGGACGGATGTCAAAATAGGCCTCACTGAGGTTAGGGACTTGGGTTTTACGTCAGAAAAACCCAAATTGTCACTCATAGGCAAAGAAGCGGGGGGGGGGGGGGGGGGGCTAAAGCCCCCAGTTAAAATGTCGGGGAATGAAGTATGCTTGCTCCCCCAAGATCCAAGGACAAAAGCCCTTTATTTGTCTCTGCTGTAAAAATGTCAAAAATTTGCAGTAATTTTCCTTAAAGTTTGTCCAAAAATGTTGCACCAAATTGCATCAGAGGACCCTCAAATACCCAAAAATTTTCCAAAGGGGAGGGGGCACCCCTCCCTTTAAACCCCTCCCCCAGGACGGCGATCCGAAACAAGGTTCAGCCCCCCCCCCGTCTCGAAAAGCTTCCGACGCCTATGCTGTCACTACAGTTATAAATCTCCCCCACGTGCCGGCGAGCATGTCAAAATTGGGGCGCCCCAAAACGCTCTCGGTTCACATTGAGAGTAAAATACATCAGCTGTTAGGCTGGCCGGTCCATCGGCCAAATCATGCTTTGCACCGGGACCCCGATCCTCTCTGATGATAGTCAAGCCCGCCGTAGCTACTTACCGCACTGTGCTATAAATAAACGAACAACTACGCAGCTGGGGATTAAATTCCCGATCTTTACAGAAAACTGTGTAAACTATTTATGGGTTACTGGGGACTGTGCCCTGCTTAGCTAGCTACATGGAACGGATCTTTCAAAAATGGAACAACAAAACCCCAAAGCGCGCCGAAAATTTCAAGGGTTTTTAGAGAAGAGTCTGCTTTATCCTTAGGGGAAAAAAAACAGGTATTAAGTATGCATATTCATATTTACCATACTTTGCATCCTGGCCGGGTGGAACCTTCCCTTGTCATCTAGTGCCGTTCTTTTAAAAGGGATCAAAGCCCCCTCCTCTTTGAGAAAATTGTGTTCGTTTAAGGTGGCTTAGATGCAAAATGATCAGTGCTATCTTTGGCAAAGTTTTGAACTGATTATATGTTGATAAACTGTTTTATAGTTGTTGGACGTAAGGAAAAAGTGTGGTGTCTAAGTGGAAGGTTTTAAGCTCCTCCGCTTGAGAAATTTTCGTTTATGTATGGTGGTTTGGATGCAAAATGGTGCTATCTTGGGCAAAGCTTTAAACTGACCTCATGTGAGGAAATTGGCCATTATTTAGTGATATTTAGGCGGTAACATGGCACACCTCCAGTGGTTGTGCCGAATGGCCTCTGGAAGCTCTGGGGGTAATTACAAAATGGGAACATTAGAATGATGCTTTTAACTGACATCATGATATGACACTTCAGGAGATCACATCAAAATTTTACTCATTTTGAATGAGAATCCAAATGTCCAGTTTCTAATGCAGGAATGACAGAGAGGGAAGAAAGGACAACAGACTTAATTGAACTTTAGACCTTTAAATCTCTATCAAGTCACGTATCCACCTTACTGCACTGTACAGTAAACTTGTAACAACCCGATAGTTTTACATTGCTTCTCTGTTATATTGTCAACTACTAACAATTTGAGGTTTCTGTGTAGGCTGCGACTGCAGGATACTTGTCAGTTGTGGGCAAAACATGTGCTGCTTTTTCGGGAAAGCATACGTAATATTTGAATTCAAATTTCGGGTAAAAATCCTCGCCCCCTCCACGTCCCCAATTGAAAGCAGCCTCAAGCGCTTTTGATTGCTATGAAAGTGATTTAATATGCTACGACATTGTTTGGTAGAGTAAATTTATGTCAGTCGAAACATTGAGGAATAGCGCCATACCCTTAGCAGCAACATTCTATTGTTTCATGCAGAAGCATGCTTTTCACTAAAAATTTGAAGGAAATACGACCCGGCAAATTGGTGCCCGAAGAAAATTATGGTTCCACATCTGTTTGTGAAGCTCATGTCATATTTGTTTGTCCTGGAAAACAGCGTGGTCTTGTAAACATTTATGTAAAAACACTGAATAATGTCCATCTTTACTTTCGTACACATTAGTTTTCAGAGATCGGGTATAGTCATTCTAGATTTAATTCTGCCAGCTGAGAATCCTTGAATACATCGGTCCAGTGTTTGCATATCGTAGTGTTTCATAGTAGGGAATGCGAATACTTCAGTATCATTCGGGAATGATCTTTGATAATGAGGTGGTTGCTTCATAAGCGCAAGCTTCGTAATGTGATCATGATAACCTACACAGTAAATTAGCATTAGCATAGTACATGAACCCGTGGACCACTCCCACTTCATAAAATGCACTCATCTATAGTTTTGGTAATTTACAGGAAGCAGGGAAGGACAGGCAAATAAATTATCCCCATTCAAGGGAGAAAAAGTATCCGTCACTTATTATGACAGGCAGATAACATCTACAGTTCACTGATTCAGGCCCGTAGCCAGACAAGGTGCTGAAGGGGGACAAAAAAGCTTCTAGGGGAGCGAAAAATTTTCCAGAGGGGGCGAAAACATACTAAAATGCATTACGGCAATGCTAATTTTTGATCTTCGGGGGGATTTTCGCCCCCTTAACTTCGGGCCTGAACTGATTACCCCCTACATGTATGGCTCGGCAGCCGTGGTTTGCCTTCAATTTCCTGACTTCACAAAAAAATTTCACTTGTGCAAGGACACACATCCATCTTTGCAGGCTGTGTTACAACTGATAATGTAGTAATTGACCGATAACGTATCACGAACCAATAATGTGGTAAAAATTGACCCATAATGTAGTAACTTTTTAACCGATAATGTATCACCTCAAAACCGATAATGTAGTGAAAAAGTTTAACCGATAATGTATTACCATTTAACCGATAATGTAGTAAATGTTACTACATTATCGGTCAATTTTACCACATTATCGGTTAGTGATACATGTCAATTTTTACTACATTAGCAGTTGTAACAGGCTGCACATTTGACTAAATCGGCTTAAAAATTAATTTCAGTATAGCTCTCAAAACACCCTTTGGATTTATCAGAACGGGGTATATACAGTGGCGCCGGCACGGAGTGGCGTGGGGTGTGTGCCCCCAATCGATTTCAGATTTTTTTTTTTGAAAATTTTAAAATCATCCCAAAAGGCGTGTAAGCTATAAATTTCTGTAGGGGGTAGAGTGAGGTGTGTTTTCGACTGAGTGATGGATCTATTGTAATGATTTTCTATCACAAATAGTTCTCAAACGATCAGAATTTTCGCAAATTCTCACAAACTATCAAACTTTTAGCGCCCTCCTCGCGCTTCAAACCTTGCCTCAATATTACTCTTTCTATAAATATCTTCGGGTAGCAATTCCCGGAGAAGCACAACATCAAAAGTTGAAAGCTGTGTTGAGTTCTCAGGTAAAAGAATGGCAAAGTTTTGGGGGAATTTGGAATTGAAAGTGTCTCGATGCAGAGCCCGAATGCATGTTTTGTCATGGAAATCTTATTTAATGAAAAATTTAGACGCGCTTCAAGTGCATTCGTCACGGTTTGCACTTCATCTCATGATCATTAACAAGGTCATAACACATACAACTATTCTGATCACAACCCTTTTCCGAAAAACAGAGGTACATCTCCAACCTCTGTAGTAGCCTCGCATCAATTTGGTGTCTTTCAATCTAATTTGTAGCATGATGAAGGTTGAAAAAAAACGTGTTAGCCGTTAAACATTTTTCAAAAAAATTTAACGAGCGCTTCTGGGTCAGCCATTATCGGTACAGATGGTGATTGTTAATGCACTTAAGTATACGACGAAAAAGCATTCTGAAACGCGCTTGTTAGTCCTTCACCCCTTTTGCTATACCTATCAGGGAGGTCTAATATCATCTCCCTGCACCTATACTCTAACTCCTTCCTCTCTCCCTCTCATTCCCCATCAGTCTGCTTGAAGCTGTTCGTCTGGATTTTCGTTCAAACTTATTAAAAATACGATAGTTGTAAAGTGCTCGGCGTCATACTCTGTAGTGTCATTTGGATGTCAGGTAATAAGCATCATGTCAGTGCTCCATTTTATATAATTAATTCAGAGTTTCCAGGAGGCCCTATACCGGTTTCTGCCAGCCTTAGATACCCTTTTATAATGCACAATGAAGCAAAGGAAAATTTTCGTAATGGTCCAAGAATGTTCCTGTGGACTCCACGCACGTATTTTTGCCTAAAAACTTTCCCCGAATAGAAGACAGTAAGGAAGCCAAAAAAAAAGGGGGGGGGGGCTTCAGGAGATTCGTTGACAACATACTCTCCTCTTTCACCTGACAAAATTAGAATTCACCAAATTGTGGACATTTTCAAGCCATATATAATCAGTTCCAAAAATTCCCAAAGATAGTACCATTTTGCATCTAAGCAAGCTTAAATTTATGAAAATTTCTCAAAGGGGGAGAGGGACCCCTCCCAGACTAAGACCCCTCCCACAGGACGGCAACTTTGTGTAGTGACGAAGGAAGGATCCCCACTGCTGTATACAGTCGCAGGGGCGCATAAAAAGGTGCAATTTACGCAGACTTTGGGGGATTAACTGAGGTGGCATTACGACGTCATCTGTGGTGCCCCCCAATTACCAAATCCTGGCGGCGTCACTGTTATAATACTGGTATTGGACGTGTTTGCACGGCATTCTTAGTCAAACACCAGGATCCTCAACGATACGTAAGGG
>JAIZAY010002089.1:0-11510 GCA_029531755.1 Holothuria leucospilota | reverse complement strand
GTTAGGCTGGTGAATGGATTTTAGTCTGGTTAGGCTGCACTGGCCTAACACACTAATCAATGCACAACAGAAAGTCACGGATTTGGCAAATTGCTTGTACGGATTTTCACGGGATTTGAAATTGCTGCAATGGAAATTGACTCTTTTTTTCACTGAAAATCGGTGGCCCTACTTCTAATAGCATGACCACACTCCCCCTTCCCACCCCCACCCCCCCTTACTGTAACTTGAACAATTCCCATCCATGACAATCTCCTCTTGGACAACTTCCCCCACTGGAAAATTTGGCATTGTGACATGTGGGAATTGAATGAGGTGGGCATTGTCCTTGGGAGGTCATCCATGGGAGAATTTGTACGGGAGGGCGGGGTGTATTCTGTGAATCCTACACTGGTACTGTATACTTTTGACTGCCTCCTCCTCATGTAAAGATTAAAATCCATGGCAAGATATACAACATCTGAGCTTGAAATAATGCAGACCCATATCCCATATGACAGCTCACACCTTACCTGTAAAGGCTGCATTTTCCCTCCTTTTTCATTTGAGATGGTCCTGGTTAATCCACCACTGTTTTTAGAACTTCTTGAAACTTCCTCATTGTTTTTAGGTCCTGATTTCACACGTTTGGCATCCAACCTTGCTCTTGCATCTGTCAATTTGGCTTTTTGTATCAATTTCTGACGAGCATCAGTCTGGTGTGCTTTAGCAATTAACTTTTGCCTAGCATCTGTAATAGTCTTTTGATTACCTAGTCTACCCTTCATTCCCAAAGACACCTCTCTGTTTTGTCCCCCACTGTTTCTTTGAAAAGTGCCATCTATTTTTCTTTTCACACCCCTTTGGGCAACTCCTTGGCCTCTCCCTCTGTTGCTCTGAATCTGTTGTCTGCCTTGATTGCTAAACCTGCCTCTCACTCCTCCTCCACCTCTTGCAACACTGTTCTGTCCTCTGCCTCTGTTAATGAAAAGAAAAATTAACGTTACAGGGTTTCCCCTGGCATTCTTTTTGTGAGGCGGCCACCTCACACTTCTTGGCCACCACCTCACAGAAATTTGTTATAGTTCCCCCCTATACTGTAACAGCTATATAGTACTGTATGTACAGTTCTCCCTCAATGTTGGTACTAAAGGTGGCACCATATTACCCCCATGGACTAATACCACCTCACACATTCTAAAACCCTGGGGAAACCCTACATTATTCATATATATTGTTTAAGGTCTTCACAATTAAAAAGTTCAAAGTTGTATGTACATGGAATTTTCATGCAAATAATATAAACAGAAATTTTACTGACAAGAAAAAACTAGAATGCAAAAATGCATTGAGGTTTCGATGATATATGTTCTATTCCAAATAATGCCATGATGTCCCATATCTTTCAGTCACTGTGCTATCTTAACAAGTCAAGTGCTATCTTAACATGTTGGACAATAATTTAAGGTTCATATTTGATCTTGGGAATTCCTGGGAAATTTTGCATTTTGACCGCTAATGACTCAAGATGATGATCTTGGGAATTCTTGGGGTAAATTGCTATTTGACTCCTGGTGAACCCATGCGACGATCTTGGGAATTTTGGGGAAATTTTGCTTTTTGATCCCCGTGACCCCAGATGACCTTTAACCTCCACCAAAAACGAAAGCATTCATCTTTTCACCATAACGCATCCACATACTGAGTATGAAATCTATCCAAGCTTCCTACCTGGAGATATCGTGTTAACAAGGTTTTTAGTGTTTGACACCCATGACCTCAGATGACCTTTGACCTCTACCAAAAATGATAGTGTTCAACGTCTTATCATAATGCATCCAAATACCAAGTTTAAACTCTATCAGAGCTTCGTAACTAGAGATACCGTGTTAACAAGGTTTTCAGTGTTTGACCCCCAGTGACCTCAGATGACCTTTGACCTCCACCAAAAATGGAAGGATTCATCTTCTCATCATAATGCATGCACAAAACAAGTATGAAATCTATCCAAGCTTCCAACCTGGAGATATCATGTTAACAAGGTTTTTAGTGTTTGACCCCCAGTGACCCCAAATGACCTTTGACCTCCACCAAAAATGAAAGCGTTCACCTTCGCACCATAATGCATCCACAAACTATGTATGAAATCTACTCAAGCTTCCTACCTGGGTCAGATCCAAAACCTCTGCTAGTGTTACGGACGGAATTCAGAACAATAAAGACTTCATAAATTGTATGAGAAGTAGTGCTGGGTGGGGTATGCATGATTGATACAAGGTTGGATACCTCTATAATATTATCAAAACTTATGTAGGAGGAGGTGCCTAATCAGGCTGAATATGCTAATTAAGTGTGCGTTACGGACGGAATCAGAAAAATGATCAAATCTTGCATGCATCACAATAGGTCAAAACTCTGTGAAGTGTTTAAGTTTGCAGTCAAAAGGGTTTTATGTATCAAAGACCTGGTAGTTTAACTTTAGGATCCCCCCACTTATAACCTTCAATGTACTTGCATGAACCCCCTACCCCAAACCAAAATCCTGTGTTATGGACGGAATGTTCAATGTTACGGACGGAAGTTTTTTGCCTGATTTTGGAAACATTCTTGTATTGTCAAGGTTATGTGATAAGTTAATAACTATTGTTAATATGTGTAATATTATCCCATCAAATTGAATTTAATATAAGGAGGGAAGGAGCAAGGCTCTAAAAAGAAGATGTTACGGACGGAATGTTATGGACGGAAAGCAGGGAATATGCTTAGAAGGAACTGCCGCAGATTTTGAAAACTTTTGCCATTGCTGTGTAAACTTGACAGGAGGCTTTCAGAACAAGATGAAGAAGTTGTCAGTACTTTTCACATTTTTATCTCAATGTTGTGGTTGACTCCCCAAAAAGGGATGTAAATAAAAGCAGCATTTAGCAGTCTACAACAAATCTTGTACAGTATGAGAGGAAACAACATTTCACTTCAATTTTGGTCAAGTCTTATAACTTTATACAGTAATAATATCCACTAAGTGTGAGAAACCTAGTTATATCTGAAAAACTCAAACCTCACAAGTTACAAATTGAACCATACATACTGTATCATCCTCGCACATGGACAGCAAAACCCTAACATGCAGGGTCTCAAGCAAGAACATTGGTGAACTTTCCTCACTGCAACTTTACAACATAAAGTAATCCTGTAGACATGAATGCCAAGTAGATCCCTAAATCACAACAGAATTTTCAATGTACTTCAATTTTCCTGAATTCAGTATTACAGCTACACTCTTACTTCACAGTCTCTAAACATCTGTTATTTATACAGTTTAGGGTTTGGCTTGTTCTACATCTTACTGGCTATTTCTATAGAAATTTAGAATGGTTTCTGTTGGCTGCCCTAAGTGGTCGACAGAATGAACTTGCAGAGCGCCTGAGATGGCTTTACAGTCATCTTTACTAAATGCAGATACTGTAGTGCTAATTCCTGTCCAAGGTAAAACACTTTTATGTTTAGTATTATCTGTTCAGCATACTCACTAAAGTGCTTTAGCATCACTGATAACAACTTTGTGTACTTTAACATCCCCATAAAAACTTATTTTAATATGACCGCCCACCCCATGTACTGGTCCCTTCCCATGATGAGACTCACAAAAATATGTTAACTGCAGGTCTGAAGGATACTTTGTTAGTAGGAACAAACAGTGTTTATACTTTTTAACTGCTTAATAGCACATTTATCACACCAAAAGAGCACAATATACAATGCTGCCTTAGTATGCTAATGAGGAGCTTAATTGTTAGCTGTCAGCACAAGGAACTTTAAATGGTCAAGTTCATCACTGACTACAATATTATAGTTTTTGCACACCACATTAGAACCATCCCTTGACCATGTGCATGCAATGTAAAGCTTAAAGCTGTCACCCAAAGTGGGAACACTGAATGGCATGTTTTTGCATGATACTGTACTTAAATCTGACCATAGGATTTACTTCGATCCATGGGACCCAGAGAGTTTTTGAGGGTTTTGAGCTCCACATGCTGCCTGAAAAAAATTGTAGAATCATCAATGGAAGAGGCTACAGCTTCATTTTAAAGTTGGAGTAAAACTTTCTGCAGCTTCAATACTGTAGCCAGTAATGTTTTGTTTTATATGCTTGATGCCAGCATAATCCTTTCCGCAGTATACTGTACCTGGTCTTTCTGAACTGGGCATGTGTATGATATGTCAGTCCATGGAAGTACTACCTTGGTAGTACTTCCATGGTCAGTCAGGGTGTTCTAGAAGAGACTGGGGGTTTCTGTATGTACCAAGGATGATCCTTTCAACCTACTGTAGCAGATTGTGGTTTGGTACTAGTACTGGACTTTTGCATGTTTTATTTGTGTCAGGGGACGGTGGTGTTGATGTAGTTAGCTGAGGATCTGACAATACAGAGCAGTAATGTCCTCGGATTCCAGATCTGTGGTAGGAGTTTTTGGGGTTGAACTGGCACCTTTAGGGGTGAGTACCTCACTCCTGGAGGGAGGAAGTACTAGGGTGATACCATGAACTGATACACTTGAATGAACTGATTCTTATCAACTTTACTTTGAATTATTCTTGGTTACCTTTTATGTCTCTCCAGCAATCTGCAAGCAAAATACACACTTAAAAAAGAGAAAACAGATGAAAGGATGGTCCTCAAATGTCTTACTGTATACTTGATGATTATTCTCCATAAATTTTGTAGGTACTTTCTGTTGAACCCATCACTATGGACACTGGCATGGACCAATGAATCTTCAATTAAAAGTACATGGACAGACAAGTCCACTTGTCATGGGAGGTTAAGAAGTTCTGCATGTTTGAACCAGTGTTAACCACTATAAGTGTTGAAATGCAAGTCAGAAGGTAGAAGGTTCAAACAAAATTTAAGACAGATAGAGTCCATAAACATGCTACTGAATTGAAAACACACTAGAATGGATGAAGACTTCTCATTATACTGCTGAGGGTAATGACCACCTACACATCGAGTACATTACTTAACACATTTATGGTTATCCCACACAAATACTGTACCATTCATTAAAATGAGGATAAAGAAACTTGTTATTTGGAAAAGTTTTGCATTGGTTTTCCATATAACATCAATTTCCGTCCATAACATTCACTTCCGTCCGTAACGTTTTCCAATTTCCATCCATAACACTAAAGTTTTGTTACACCCCAGCTGATCTATGAGCAAGAATCTGGTTAATTTTCACATGATCATTTATGGCATCAACAACCTTCAGAAGACTGCTTAAAAATTTTGTCTCTGAGGTGAACCTTAAAATTGCCAGGAGATTAACGATATCAGGTGGCGTTATGGACGGAATCGACCACTTTTTTCTTAATTAGTATCGTAATAACTGCAGCCCTAATAAAATTTTCTAAAAATTATTTTGATGGGACCAGTACCTCTAACAATTATCCAGGGACAGATTCCTGTGACTTGCTCCTTTTCTTGCAGCAGTGCCAAAAATAGCTGATTTCCGTCCATAACGCTGGTAAAACTACAATTTTTCGTTAATTAAGCAATACTCATTAAGAAGGAAATATGTAAATTTGATTTTTATGGCTACTCAAGCCTTAATTATTACTCTAATGGAAAAATCCATCAAACTTGATGAATATTATAACTTAAAATTTAGCCCTTAGGTTGATAGGTTTTGGATCTGACCCACCTGGGGATATCGTGTTAATAAGGATTTTAGTGTTTGACCTCCAGTGACCTCAGATGACCTTTGACCTCCACCAAAAATGAAAGCGTTCACCTTCACACCATAATGCATCCACATACTATGTATGAAATCTATTCAAGCTTCCTACCTGGAGATATCATGTTAATAAGGTTTTTAGTGTTTGACCCCTGATGACCCCAGATGACCTTTGACCTCCATCAAAAATGATAGGGTTCATCGTCTCACCATTAAGCATCTACATACTACGTATGAAATTAATCCAAGCTTTCTGGCTTGAGATATCGTGTTAACACGGTTTTCAGCATTTGACCCCTGGTGACCCCAAATGACCTTTGACCTCCACCAAAAACAATAGGGTTCTTCCTCTTACCATAACGCATCTACATACTAAGTATGTAATTTATCCACCCTTCCTATCTTGAGATATCGTGTTAACAAGGTTTTCAGCATCTGACCCCCGGTGACCCCAAATGACCTTTGACCTATATCAAAAACAATAGGGTTCTTCCTCTTACCAAAACGCATCTACATACTAAGTATGAAAATTATCCAACCTTTCTAACTTGAGATATCGTGTTAACGAGGTTTTCAGAGTTTGACCTCTGGTGACCCCAGATGACCTTTGACCCCCACCAAAAACAATAGGGTTCTTCCTCTTAATATGGGGCATCTATGTACCAAGTTTGAGAACCATCGGAGTTTCCCTTCTTGAGATATTGTGTCACAAACACACATACACACACACACACATACACACCCACACACATACATACACACGAACATACGCACATACATACACACACACGCCATCATGAATGCATTGGTTTCTCTTATCATCGAAACCAAAAAAGAAAAAGATTGGAAGTGACTGATGACTAGACATCATTTAAATGTATGGTTTATGTGTTGACTCTTAACTACAGTAAAACACCAGTGAAATGTTGCATGATATATATGAAATATTCTATTCATATTGTTCACATGTATCCTAGTATTATACTCTAGACAGTACAGTATGTCAAATAACATATATGAAAAGATTTCCAAGAATAACAAAAACATGAAAAGGGCCATTCCATGTGTGGTTCTGATTGGGTACAAACTCAGTACTAGGTGTCTTATTTCAATTCTATGATAAGAATGTAGGCAGGTGTAACTTCCATTTGTAGTGGAACTTTCATAGATTACATCATTCCTTTTAAAAATACAAACAACAAAGGATGTCTTAAATAAGAAAAGTCTCTCAAAATGCTGAATTATAGGAAAAAGGAAATCTGATGAAAAATAAGCAAAATAACTAGCGTAGCTGGAAAATATCTTTCTTGCTTGCAGCTCTGAAAAACTGCATGCCTATTCATTTCTTGAGCATTGCACTCAAAATATATTGACGCTATGTGGATTTTAATAACACATTGTTAAAACTTGGTCATTGTTACTGTGATTTACGTGACAAAAAACATGCGTAAGTTTTTTTACAACAAAAAGGCAATGCCAGAGACAATAGCTAAACACATGCAAAGGTAAGGTGAGGGGTTAAAGAAGCCTATCATCATCTGGAAACATCATCACATCCCAAAACTTTGGTAGGTGAATAAAGTGTATAATAGGTGTCACTGCTTCTCTAAATGAGAATAAGAAATAACTACTTTCTTACCAATCCTAGCCCCTCAAAGACTCTTTAAAATGTGTTTTACGGTAATAGTCCTATAATTACGTAGGTCTCAAGCCACCATGTAGTACTTCCCAAACTTCACTTAGGGCTGTAGTGATAAAGCCAATTGCAAGGCATTTGATTTTGAACTTAGTACATTTACTGAGTGACAGTTACCCTCTAGAGAGCCAGGACTTCTTTCACGGGCGTCTGCAGAAAAAAATTCAAGGGGGGGCAAAATTTTTTAGGCGGGCCCAACTTTTTTCATGGGAAATATTTTACTCCCAGAAGAGTTTAGATGCTACTTTTCACACAGTGTTGACAAAGGCGTAGCCAGGAATTTTTCGGGGGGGGGGGAGGGGGGTGAAGCCCATAGACAGAATCTCAGCCCTCCGCACCACCATGGGTTGGTGCGGAGCGCACAGAAAATTTTGGCCCAAAATGCTTCCCAGATCGCTGGAAATGGCACTTCCAAGGCCTATTTACCGCATATAAATAGGGCAAACATAAGCAATATCGTAAATATAAACTCTAAAAAATACCAAAAATATGCTCGAATGGGGGGGGGGGGGGGGTTGGGGCCTGAGTGTTGATATTTTTATTAAATTATTGTTTTGGGAGTACAAATTCACACTGATTGAACTGTTAAGAAATGTTGATGTTATATTTTCTTCGTTTTTTTTTCTTTATTTTTTCTTTGCTTTTTCGAGTTTTTGATTTTCCAGGGGGGGGCAAGTGCCCCCCTTCCCCCCCCCCCTTTCGGACGCCCATGACTTCTTTATACTATGTGAAAGTGAAAAATGGGAATGAAACAAATTACTACACTCTCTGCCTTGGAATGTAATTACAGTATGTGAAGATCATACAAGGTGAGTATCAAGAAGATACCATTCAAAGTGTTGTTTATACTTGGGTTACTCACTCTTCTTGTGGTACTTAAGTATGCAATGCACACAAGCTGGGAAATCAGCAAAATACAGTAACTCTATAACATCAAATTTTCAAACTACAGTACCTGTAGTTCAAAACAAATCCAAGAAAGCAGGAACCACAATTTTTGTTGTTCTACAGTACTCAGAGGGCTTGTGATGGCTGTGCAGAACTCCTTTTTCATGTTTTCTGACCTGTCGAATATTGTGTCAGATAACAGATGCCATTTTTCCACTGTTTTAGTAGCAGTCACCATAACAACAACCTATTTGTCCTAGCTCTCCCTTTGACATTCTAAACAGGAAGGGGCTGCCTAGTCTACCAGCTTTGGAGGGGTGACATTCAATGTTCATTGTAATAAATAAAACATTACAGTGTATAAGGAAAATCTCTAAACATAAAGTACAATGTAAGCAGTTCAGAGTTTTACAATCAATCATTACCATTTCATCAAAGCCATGGTACAGAGTATATTTACAGTACAAAGATTTCTCAGAGAAGCAGGGTGACTCCCTCTCCCCCTTTGACCCCTCCTTCTGGATGGCACCTTAAACACCTAATGAGAAAGAAACAATCTGCTTGAGGGTCAACTACAGTAGTGTATTGTACACTATAGGTATGCTTCTGTTCGACCCTTCTCATTCATTTTTACCCCTCCCCCCAATGAACCATGTCATATACAGTACATCTAGGTAATGACAGCTGGGATTAAGTAAATTTGACAAATTGGTCAAACAAGAGTACAGTACATGTAAATAGTAATGGTTGTCTTTACTCTTTACCCTCCATTGTTCTTCATCATGTCATCCAGCTCTGCTTTTTTGCCAGATGCAATTAAGAATGCCCTCATTTGAGTTTCATGATCTGTCAGTATTCTTACATTCTAAGAGTCATGGCAATGTGTGGCTGCTACTGACCTGACTAGGATGTAATTTTAATAGATAGCAAATGACAAAGCATTGTGAAATCAGGTGACAGTTACAGAAAAGCAAAATGGTGGTCCCCATGTGGACAGTAGAACAAGAGCAATAAGTCTATAGGTTCTCATATGCTCCCAGTGTGCTTCGCTCTTTTATCCACTCCCTCAAAAATCTTTTTGGCTTAATTTCACCAGTTGTCAAATCTTCATCCAAAAGCAAGTAAAGCAACAATAAACGCCCATGTATGCGCAATGATTTGCTGGTGATACCTACCACTTTGTTTCAAAAGGTGGGAACCAACACTAGTTGCAGGTCGCAGTTGCAGTCAGGTCCGTGAACTCCAGTGTAGTGTGCAGCTAACATATGATCTGACTGTGACCTGATTCAACTACACTGCATGCAACTCATCCTTGATGAGAAGTCGGGTACTGGGTTGCAGTTGGGTCGATGCAGTGTGCGCCTTTACGTTAGGCTGGTAATGGTATAGAGGGATTTCATGTGCAGCCCTCGAAAACAGCCTCGGCATTCGGCAATGCCTAGGTAAATGCCGAGACAAATTGACTTCGGCAAAAATTTTGCCGAGGTGATAGATTGCAGGACACGCATACGGGGACTTACCAGTTACAAAAGCTGCACACTAGGCCTTAGTGTTTGCACGGGTTACCCGAAAACCCGGGTACCCGCCCGTCATATTACTACCCGGGTTTCGTGTCCTCTACCCGGTTCCAGAAAAATAGCACATTAAAAATACTTTGGATATTTCATGCTATACACCTGTAGCAATGCTTGTTACATTCACTCACAGTCTGTCTTAGTTTCTTCTTCTTCTCATGCTCTCACATATTTTGCGCTTTTCAAGGGACAAAATAACCGGGTTCGCATCGCAATTTGCTACCCAAGAATGACTTAGTTGCTTACTTGCGAATCTTTTTCAATTTGGCCTCACAGAAGATACGAATCATTATTTTGTCAAGCCATGTTCGAGTTTCAACCATCCCCAATGACGCGGTGTATAACAATTGTCGCATTGTTTGAAGCCGAAGCCAGAAGATCAGCTTCTGCTCTTTTCCGCCTGACAACAACAACACACACACGGCAGCTCCCATAGCTAGAAAAGTTATAAACAATTAAATACTGAGCCGCGCGCATGTCATGTTTGGCTACATAATACACACGGCTGGGATG
Source organism: Holothuria leucospilota (assembly GCA_029531755.1). Classification (NCBI taxonomy): domain Eukaryota; kingdom Metazoa; phylum Echinodermata; class Holothuroidea; order Aspidochirotida; family Holothuriidae; genus Holothuria; species Holothuria leucospilota. The sequence continues at coordinate 1,119 of JAIZAY010002089.1, read as the reverse complement.
AAGTGTACATCGCACATATATGTTAGTATGCTATCTGTTACGGGCCTGACACTGCGAGGTCAGTTTTATGTAGTAGACAAAACCCTGAACCCTGAGCTACAGTAGCTGACCATGCCTCCCCATTGCAAGGTGCCATAACGTTCGGCATGCTACTAAAACTGAGCCGTGCATGTACGGTACATAGGCTAGCTATGTACTACGCAATGTGTTGTGCCTTCAGTTCAATACGGAATTCCCCCTCGTGTCTGCCAAAAAGGAAAAAACCTCGATTAATGGTTAAATGCATCACTAAATGATGTGTAAATCAACACCTTGCCACCGTGTGTTAAATATCTACGTAGATTTCGAAGTTAACCATGCTATTGGATCTAACATTGGCTTGCACCAAAATAATGGCATTCGCAAAAACAAGCTAATTAGGTAAGGTGCCCGGATGTCAACACATGGATAGCTACGTACGAACGTAGGAAGCTGTCCGTGATAGTGCGTACACTAGTAGTAGGAAACATCACAAAAGTGACGTCATTGTTTACTTCCTGTAAAATTGGACGTGCAAGAGAATACTTACAGTACTTCTGAAGGCTCTGATTGGTTGAAATTTTTTAAATTGGTATAATCTAAAAGCTTGCTTTTTGATTCGAAAAATGCCCCCAAATTCAGTACAGTATGAGGATATAGGCCTTAAGAAATAGTGATTTTCTTAACTGGCTGTTTTTATCACATTTCTTTCATTGTTAATTTTCTATTTGAAACGATGCGATTGTGTTATGATGATTTTTAGTCTTCTTGAACTTGTGGCCACTACCACTCTGACACAGGTGTAAATATCGGGCAAGTGTCATGGAGTATGTGTCCAATTACAAAATGTTGCTTTATTTTGGTCATCGTTATTTATACTGCTAACCAAGATGAAGTAATCGCTAGTCAATTCAGCAATTTTGATATGCAGTTACTGCTAATCAATTTACCCAATCTTTTTTATCCCTTGCTTTAATTTCGCTAATTAATTATCCCCATTTGAGCGACACGATGCCTCCTCCGAACAACACATGTAGTACAACAGTGTTGTGAGTTGTTTATAAACTTTTTGTTTCTGCAGTTTTCGGGTACCCGGGTACC
>JAIZAY010002086.1:0-11533 GCA_029531755.1 Holothuria leucospilota | reverse complement strand
GAGAGAAAAAAAAGAGATGGTGAGATTGTTTCGAATATAGACGACATACCATACGCACAGTGTTACTGTACGACATTCATCGTAATGTTTCGTTCAATCAAGGTCACGCTTGTTAACAGAGAGGAAGAAGAGTGTTAGACCAGGCAGAGAGATTCGTATCCTTGAATTTTTTTTCATTGTGGTGTGGTGTCTCCTACTGTACATACTATACTGCTTTGTTTATGTTTGACTCATGTGGGCTGGGCACAGCGTGCGGGATTTTGTAGTGGGTGTGGCGAAAGTTGTTTAAAAATTGGTGGCGCTCGAACTATTTGACATCTTTGGGGCGAGATTTGAGCCCCTTTAATGTCGTGTTTCATAAATTCTCAAAGGGTGCTTTTGAATGGCATGGCACTCATGGCATTTGATCAAATTGATAAAAGTTATGCCCAACAACAGTGTATGTGTGATAAATATTGCTGTGACTAAGCTGTTTGTTGAAGGTGGTCTTCAGCAATACTATGCAGCTGGATGGAACAAGGCATTCTGTAAAAGAGCCAAATATTCATTATGATGGTGATACATCAAGAAGAGTGAATGGTTCATATGGAATTTCTTTTATGTTGAGCTATTGAACCTCACTGTTTGGTAGTCCTTAGATGATGGTAGATCAAATTGTTCCTGGAAGGTTAAAGGACTGACCTGTCATTTTGTATGACAGTGCATGTTTATCTCCCCAAAAATGGTTTTATTGAAGTGAAATTTATCTACAGACATATTAGAAAGGAAATTGTAAAACTTGTGTGAAAGTGACATCTGAATAGTGGCAGACTAAGGACGTCACATTTGTTATGTAAGTCTGAGAATAAGAATGAGAGTTTTCTTATGATAAATGTTGTAGTTCATTTGAGCCCCCATGTTTGGGCATGGGGGGATGTAAAATGGAGTAAAGCGCTGAACTGCATATCCTATAAATGAAAACTTTTAAGAATCTCACCTGCAGGCATTATTGTGATTAATAAAGACACAAATTTGTGAATGTGGTGCTCCGTATATGAGTTATTTGATACTCCTCCAATCCCACCCACCTCCACTCAGTGGCATCGTGCCCATTGGGGCCGGGGGGGGCAAAGCCCCCCAAATTTTGTCAAAGATTATTTGCAACAAAAAACAAACTGTTTTCGAAATATATAGGTCAATGGAGTTACATTTACCCCACTAGCATGGTTAGTTCAATTTGCTGGGAAAGGCTGTTCTTTCAATTCATGCTAATTTTCTATACTATATCGTCGATTATCTGTCAGTCAAAGCGTTTAAATAATTATTGGCTGATAAGTAAAGAACCAAGTACGCTATTGGTGTGGCCATTGTTGAACAATAATATGTACATGTAGTAACACAGTATGTGCAAAAAGTTGCTGAAAGGTACAGCAGGATAATACTTAATTTTCTTCACGATTAGATGGGTAGTTTTCGAAAAATTGGAAAAAATAGTTATCAGTTTAATTACAGTCACAATTACTATTATGATTACAATATAACCTGGAAAATAATCAGTTCATTATAGCACCAGTGTGTTATAGCCAGCCCCTATTTGTGCGACGATGTTGCATAAACAGCAACAAATGTCCACAAAAAATTCTGAAAAGTAATTCTATGCGGGTGTTAATTTTAACAAAATCAGCCTCACCAGAGTAATTTTGCCAGTTTTTCGCTGCCAGCATATCATATTTGTCTGTTTTATTAATTGTGAACAAGACTTCCTAATTCACAAGCCTTCATTTTTTGACCGTCGAGCCCCTCTACCCTACTTTCATCTCAAAGTTCAGAGAGTAGTCTCATTCCATGGATAATGTCTGCAGTGCTGACCTCTTACTCAGTTTATAACTATACGATGATGCTATAGCAATTTCACCCACAGTGTAGGCACTGTAGAGTTTAGGTAAATCAAAAAAATATTTGTGTGTAGTCAAGACTTTTTGGTTCCTCATTAGGGCAGAAATTCACTTAAATATTACACCCTTTGCAATCTAGGCACCTTTCACATTCCCAAAAATTTTCCAAAGGGTAGGGGTAACCACCTCCCTTAGACCCCTCCCCAGGCCTCAGATCAGTTAATTTTGTATTGAGGAAAACGTCCTAGCTAAAACACTGCATAGGGCGTATGAAAAGTTTGGCCCCAGGTTTAGCTGTACTCACCCTATTCTGTCATTTTTTTTTTTTTTTTTCGGCATGATGCACTTTTTCCTTTGGACCAGTCTCTATTTCTCATGCCCCCCCTCCCAATTTATTTTTTGCACAAACACCCCTGCCCCAATCCTGTGTATATCACATATTTGACAATTCTTTTAGTCTATACCTTGTCACATGATGTAATACATTTTATCAGTAATGTTACTGTCATGATATGTAGGAACTGTCTGCATCTTACAGATTACAAAAATAGCACTATTAACTTCTGTTGGTTTGTACTTAGTTTACTCTGTGTGTTCTTTGTGCAGCGGCACTTTTTTGCCATCACCTACAAGGGTATACATGTGAAATTGATTTAATTGCCATATTCCTTCACTTGAAAACATTAAAAAACAAAATCAAATGGGTAGGGAGATTTTGACAGAATGCAGGAGTGCTGGATGTTCAGATGTTGTATTATGAAGCATTTTGGGAAATCCACGGAGGCAAAACCAAACTTTGGATCTGGTGGGAAGGTTGGACCAGGAGGATGCAGTGGCAGATCCAAAAAGGGGGGGGGGGGGGGATTAGGGGCTCAAATACCCCTCCCTTAATTGAGTTTTCTAGATATTTTAAAATAGCCTAGTTTTGCATTTTTTTCATTATTTTGCTACCCAGTACTGCCATTTCTCTTTCAAAAGTCATTGTCACCCCTCTCCCACCTTACAGTAAAAACCTGGATCCACCCCTGCGATGGTGGTTGATAGGACTGAAAATTCGTTTGCAGCTAGCACAGGGACATCTCTTTGACTGTGAACTTCAACTCTGTGTAGGGGTGATAGGATGGTTTACTTTTAGCAGTATTCATGAACTGCTCGTAAATATGGCAGCTTTCCGAACATGACTGTATCTTTGTTCCTAATGAACACTTGGTTCTGAGTTCCATTTGCCAAGTTTCTTAACTTAGCACTTGCATACATTTACATTTTGTTTTGTTGTCATGCAGAATCGTTATAGGTTCTAGACTCAGTTTAACTGGAAGCACTCCATTGGGAGAGCTCCAGTACATTTTCTCTTTGTCATCATTAGCCATCTGATGTAATTGAACTTCATCAAAACTATTTTAATTAATTCTTGTTTTTTTTTCTTACTAGATCAATCAAGCGAGTCAGGTGGCTACCAGTTCTGATGCACAAGGGGTGTGGATTAATATTTTCAAATGCGTATGGCAGATGCCATTGTTGCTTTTCTGTAATAAAATGCAGACCAAGTTGACGTAAACATGTAGAGCGTTGTCACGCTGATGAAATTGAGGTTGCAAGGCTGCTGCAATGAAAAGGGGTCGGAAGAGAGAAAAAACGCATTCCAACTTCTCCCTAACAAAGGGAATTATTACCACAACAAAAGAGTCTTTGCTTCTGACTATGGGGAAATAATTACAGTACGCCGTCCAAGTAACCCATGTGATGCCCATGACTTTGTCCCATGTCCGTCCTGCCTCGGATACTTTCCACGAGAAGAGCTGAGAAAACATGTGGTGCATTCATGTATTGGCAGAGACTTAAAGTCGCTCAGGCCTACTTCCTTTGAAATACGTATGCAGAGTGACATTGTGAGTGAGATTTATTCCCAAAATCTCAAACACGTCCCAAAGCTTATCCAAACAATGAGACAAGATTCTCTGACTATGGTGATCAAACATGACGATCTTATACGTCAGCTGGGAGAAAATTTTCTTACTAAATTGACCACAGTAGATGATACCAGAAAGCGCCATTATGTTGGGCAGAAAATGCGGGAGTCTGCTAGATTGTTGGTTCAGTTTCGAAAGACAACCAAATCCGATGCCAGTATGGATGACCTCCTTCATCACCAACACAATGATAGTGTTGTTGAGGCTGTTCATAGAACAGCGGGGGACCCTGATATGACCACTGAAGATTCTGATGGGTGCAAGCACCCATCAGTTGCTCTGAAATTGGGGCATGATTTAAGAAAACTTGCAATGATCAAAGAGGGAATTGGTATTAAGAAGGAGAACAAATTACAAAGGAAGGAGGCAGTAAAGTTCCTGAAGTTGATGGACAGAGACTGGAAAAACTTAGTGTCTTCCCCAGCACTGAGCACTATTTCTGCAAGGAGGCTGGGGAAGGTTGAAGAATTGCCAGATTCAGAAGATATCTCCAATTTCTCATCTTTCCTTGCCAAGGAAATTGAAACAATAAGTACATTGTTGTCAACGAAGAAAGTTTAAGAGAAGGACGAAAGCTACAGAAGAGGACAATATCTGTTGTTAACTAACCTCACGTTCTTCAACAAGAGACGGACGGGGGAGGTTAAACAACTTCTGTAAGTTTTTTGCCTTATCTCTTGATATGTCATCATAAATTAATTTAATTTGGATATTTGTCTTTCACATAAGACCATGACCAGTGCTTTGAATATATCATTCTACTTTGATATTCACCATAACCGGTTATTATGGGGATTCATGGTTAACAGAAGCTTCAGGTCTTTCATCATTTCAAGGTCCATGATAACAAGACAATCTGATTTAAAGTGACAATTAGTGATTGCTAATAATTAAAGAATGGAACACAAAAAAAAACATTTTCCTACCTCTGTTTCCTTTTAATACTTTGAATATTTCTAATTATGTGTTCAAAACAGGTCTGTGAATGATTTCAAGTTACTGTAGTAGACAATAGTTTGTTGTTTTTTAGAGAGGGAAGCAGGGGTTAAAATATGTATGTACTAGTTGCCATGATTTTTGACTGGAATTGGCCAAGTATGGAATCTCCAAAATAGGTTAGTAAATATCTTAGACATGGTCATTGCTGCAAAATCATATGCTTCTTTCTTGGTATATGTTTATTCTTCTTTTTATCTTTGATTGGGGTCAGCTTTTGGACACCCCATGGTGTGCCAGTGGTGTGAAACCCTTTTCTATTCATAGAAATTTTTAAAGGGTGAGAATTTTTACAGCAGGTGCCTGTTGCCCTTAACCTACTCCTTATTAACTTAACCTAACAAGTATTTAATGGTATCCTTGCTGCTTGGAAGAACTTTCTGTGGAAAGAAAATGTTAAAAAGTGTAATGTTTGACAGCTGACTGGCTTGAGTTGAGGTGGCAAGTCTTCTTTTAGTCTCCTTTTCTGAAAGTCACTTAAGTTTGATGCATTTTTAATCCACACAACTTTGCAGTAAAATGTGTGTTAGTGTGGTGTGTTTCAGTTTTGTTTTTTAATTTATCTCCAAAACGGTAAAGCCAATTTTATTCAAATTTGGTGGGATGATGCCCTAGGTGGAACCCCAGTTCTGCAGTGACTCCGGAAGTAAAGGTCAAAGGTCAAATTATGTGAAAATCACTCTTTTTAAGTAACTCCAAGAAAAAAAAAAAAAAACATCCCATTAACATGAAACTTCACACATACAATAAGAGTGTCTGGCACTACGAAAATATATGGTTGCCATGGCAACCAAGGTCAAAACTCATGTGATATTAACATTTTAAGCAAAAAAGTGTTCCATGAAATCCTCCTTGTGGGCTAGACCGATTCTTTTGAAATTTGGTGGGTAGGTACCCCAGAGTGTAAACTTGTGTCTCCGTGACTTTCGGCAGAAAAGGTCAAAGGTCAGAGGTCAAATTCAATTTTTGGGAAAATTCACGGTTTTTGATTCCTTGCCGAAGGCAGGCAAGGAATCTATGCGATGGTGATGTCGTGTGTGTGTGTGTGTGTGGGTGTGTATGTGTGTGTATGTGACGCCTAGCTTGTAAACACGATATCTCAAGATAACAATGACCGACACTTTTCATATTTGGTATATAGATTTATCATGTTGAGAGGAAGAACCCTATTTTTTTCGGTGGCGGTTCAAACGTTCGTTTTGAGGTCACCAGAGGTCAAATACTGAAAATTTTGTAAACACGATATCTCAAGTTAGCAATGACTGACACTGTTCATATGTGGTTATACAAATTTGTCATGTCAAAAAAAAGGAGCCTATTGTTTTTGGTAGAGGTCAAAGGTCATCTGAGGTCAATGCCGAAGGTTAATCTGAGAAATGCTCGTAAATGGCTTGTAAACACGAGATCTCAAAATAGAAAAGACCGACACTTTTCATAGTTGGTATATAGATTTGTCATGTTGAGAGGAAGAATGCTATTGTTTTTGGTAGAGGTCAAAGGTCATCTGAGGTCACCAGAGGTTAAATGGCGAAAAACTTCGTAAACACGATATCTCAAGATAGCACAGGCCGACACTTTTCATATTTGGTATACAGATTTTTCATGTCAAGAGAAAGAAGCCTATTGTTTTTGGTAGAGGTCAAAGGTCATCTGAAGTCACCAGAGGTTAATCTGCGAAAACCTTGTAAAGGGCTTGTAAACACGATATCTCAAGATAGCAGTGACAGACACTTTTCATATTTTGTATACAGATTTGTCATGTCGAGGGGAAAACCCCTACTGTTTTTGGTGGAGGTCAAAGGTAATTTGAGGCCACCGCAGGTTTTATTTTTTTAAAGCCGAAAAGGCTCGTAATCACGCTATCTCAATATAGAAATGAGCGACACTTATCATATTTGGTATATAGATTAATCAAGTTGAGAGGAAGAACCCTATTATTTTTGGTGAAGGTCAGAGGTCATTTGAAATCACCTTAGGTAAAAGGCCGAAAAGCTCGTAATCACTTTATCCCAAGATAGGAGTGACCAACACTTTTCATATTTGGTATATAGATATGTCATATTGAGAGAAAGAACCCTATTGTTTTTGGTGGAGGTCAAAGGTCATTTGAGGTGCGGTCACCAGAGTCAAAGACAGAAAACCTTGAAATTGGGATATATCAAGATAGGAATGGCGGATATAGATTTGTCATGTTGAGAGGAAGAATGCTATTGTTTTTGGTAGAGGTCAAAAGTCATCTGAGGTCACCAGAGGTTGAACTACAGAAACCTTGTAAATGGCTTGTAATCACGATATCTCAAGATAGCAGTGACAGCCACTTTTCATATTTGGTATATGAATTTGCCATGTTGAGTGGAAAAACCCTATGAATTTTGGTGGAGGTGAAGGTCATCTGGGGTTACCAGAGGTCAAAAAACAAAATTTCCCAAGAATTCCCAAGATTTTCATCTGGGGTCACTGGGATCAAAAGCAACATTTCCCAAGAATTCTCAAAATTGTCATCCGGGTCACTATAGGTTAAAAGGCAGTTTCCCAAGAATTCCCAAGATCATCATATGGGGTCATCAGAGATCAAAAAGCAAAATATCCCAAGCATTCCCAAGATTGTCCTCTGGGGTCACCAGAGGTCAGAAAGCAAAATTTCCCAAGAATTCCCAAGATCATTATCTGGGGTTATCAGAGGTCACAAAGCAAAATTTCCCAAGAATTCCCAAGATTGTAATCTGAGGTCACCAAGGGTCAAAAAGCAAAATTTCCCAAGAATTTCCAAGTTTTTTCGAAAAAACTGGTGGCGCTGCATAGCTGCACCTCGTCAAATTTTATGCTCTTGCTTTTATGCCCGTTTTGGTGGATTTTTTACTAGAGTTTTCTTCTCTGGACCGTTTTCTTGGGACTTTTCATTGTTTTCTTTTTATCCTGCCAGTTTTTATGCCTGTTTTCCGTTTGAGTGTCTCACTTTTGCTGTAATTCTTTCATGGCATCCTCTTACAAGTACTCCAGTTATGTTCTACGGAGTTTCTACGATAGGCTTTTACATAATAATGAGCTTAGGCTCCCTTATGAGGTGTGGTCAAAATTACGCAGCCTAAAGCTCTGTTCGTGGAAAACGAAACGCGGTGTGAGAGCTGGTCAATATAATCCACGTCCTATAAAGAGGATCTTCTCAGAAAGATTTGACATGGACTATACATCTTTCATGAACTATTCCACCATTAACTTGGCTAATCTTTCTCATGGAAACCGGGCTATCGAGTCTATCGTGACCACTGCAAACAGATCTATACGTGGTAAATTTTCATCTTTTTATCGAAATATAAACAGTTCAAACCATATCAATATTCCCCTTGCAGCTGTCAAGCCTATTAAGACAACTTTTCCTCTATTAAAACTTGGTCTTGTAAATGCCCGTTCAGTACGGAACAAGGCAGAATGCATCATCGACCATATCGTTGACTCTGAACTCGATGTTTGTGCTATAACGGAAACCTGGCTTAAAGAAAATGATCATGCCGTCAGGGCAACTTTTAAACCCACGGGCTATTCTTTCCTAGATTCCCCACGCCCCCCACCCCGCAATGGAGGGGGATTGGGGATTGTTTTCAGGGACTGCATGAAGGTCAAGATCGATAAAGCTGGTGTCACCGATTCTTTTGAATTCACTGAATTGGTTATCAACTCCACACGATCATTACGGCTTTGCATAATATATCGACCGCCATATTCACAACAGCATCGTATTTCGTCGAGCACATTTTTTAATGAGTTTGAGATTTACCTAGAATCAGTTGCACTGTGTGATGAGATTCTACTGATATGTGGGGACTTTAATTTTCATCTTGATTTCTGGACCTGATGATCGGGATGCCAAGTATCTTCAGAACATTTTCTCCTCTTTTGGTCTCACACACCAAGTAATTACTGAAACTCATCAATCTGGTCACAAGCTTGACCTCATACTATCCAGACGTACAGAGAACATTCTCGTGGAATTACCAATACCTACTCTTTATGTATCTGACCATTGTTTCTTGGAATGCGGGCTATCTATCCAACGCCAGCACCCACCAAAGAAGAGTTTTCCTATCGAAAGTACAAATCCATTGATATTGATCAGTTCAAGCTGGATATTTTATCCTCTAATCTGTATGCAGAGGAATGGCTCGATGTAAACATAGCTGCAAATTGTTTCAGTACTACTTTACAACATATTCTTGATCGGCATGCACCTCTCAAAAATGTCAGAAAGGTAACTCGCACAACGTTTCCTTGGTACTCGGATCATCTAAAACAATTGAAACGGAAGCGAAGGAAAGCCGAAAAGATCTGGCGACAGTGAAACTCTCTGAAAATCAGTGAACTTAACTTTCGTCGATACTGGGGCGTAACCAATATACGTATGCTCTTTATGAATGCCGGACAAATTATTACAATGGACTAATCACTGAAAACTCTAATAATCCAAGAAAACTTTTCAAGGTATTTAATGAAGTAATTGGTTAATGGACCATTCATCTACTTTACCGGACACTACTGATAGCCTATCAAACTTGCCTGTTGATTTGGGTGAATTTTTTGTCCGTAAGCTTGATTCGATACGTAATGAAATTGATAAAAACTGATGTGTTTACAAAAACAAATTCCCTAGCTGGCTTAGACACAAGCCGACCAAAATATTTCCATGCTTTTTCAAAATTCGAGCTTTAACCAGCTCGAATGATGTCGATTATAGACTTATAATATCTAGTTCAAATTCTTGCTGTCCTCTTGACCCCATCCCCACTTTTCTCTTGAAGGAACAGAAATGTTCAGATGTCATGACTCCAATCAATCACAAAGATAATTAATCTTTCTCTCTCTTACCCATGAGTTCCCTGACCCTTGGAAATGTGCCATTATTCGCCCCGTTGCTGTAAAGAAACCAGGGCCTTCTGATACATCTTTTGCTTAAATTATCGACCTATAAGTAACCTGTCATTTATCTCTAAGATTACAGAGAAAGCAGTTGTAGAGCAAATAATGACCATACTAGCATCAATGGTTTACCTCCTATGTTTTTTGCCAAGTCTTGCATATCGACCATTTCATAGTACTGGAGACTGCACTTGTTAAGGTTTCATCCTGACATTTGCAGAATATGAATCGGGGGGGAAAGAAAAACAGGTCACTCTCTTGGTCAGGCTTGACTTAAGTGCTGCCTTTGATACTGTTGATTATTCAATACTCCTTGATATTTTAGCAAGGGACTTTGGCAATTAGTGGAGGAAGCGGCACCGGATGTTCTTACTCAAAACGTCACAAGTATTAAGGTAATGATTCATGTTTAAAGATTTCAACTTGAAACTGGTGGATTCCACCAAGGTCATGTCTAAGGGACCAGTCTTGTGTTCTCTATGCAGTAAGCTCTTAAACATCCTGTCATCCACACTCCCTCAGCCCACACCTTATGCGGTATGACACACAGTTAGACTATCTTTTAAACCTGTGTAAGCTCTCGGAAACTGAAGCATAAATGCCATGCCAATTTGATTTCTAATGTCGAAATGGTTAATTAAGGAGTAAGCTTAAGATAAATGCATAGTAGACAGCGGTTCTTAATAATTGCGGTCCACAAAGAATGCTGTCCAGATTCTATTGACCCCATTGTGGTTGGCAATTCATCTATTTTAAAGCTGTAACTGAAGTCGCATCTGGTTATGTTTTGATAGACTTTCATTTGATTTTATAGTAGTAAATCTGCAGTAAAGTCTTTGCCCAGTATTAGATTAGACAATGAGGAGTGTCTACGCGATGCTATGTAGAATTAGTACATGCTATTTTGTGACCTGCAATCTGACTATGACAACGCTTATGTATGGGCTCCCTGGACAATCTATTAAAAATTACAAAGGGTTTCAAAACGTGCAAGCCAACTTGTAATCTGACCAAAGTTTGTCATGTGTCACCGAACATGATGACTCAGACTGGCTACGGTCGTACAGAATCGTTTTAAGATAATCCTATTAGTGTTTAAAGCGCTTAATGGTATGGCACCTGATTATTTGTCATGTTTACTATCAAAAAGGGAGGGTTTGAAATACCAGCTGCGCTCTGATTCCTCCATCCATTTGGTTGTCCCTCGGTTTTCAACCTCTTTCGGTGAACGAGCTTTTGCTGTGGCTGGTCCTCGACTTTGGAACTCGCTTCCAGATTTTCTTAGACTGTGTTCTAGTATCAGCATTTTTAAATCAAATCGTAAGACATACCTTTTTAGACAAGCTTTTAACGCTTAAGTTTTTTACTTTTGTTTGTTTCTCTTTCTTTTTCTCTTAAAAGTTCTTTTACTGTACAGCGCAACAGATTATGTTCTTATAGTTGTGGCGCTTTATAAATTTTTTTTTAATAATAATAATAATAAAAGATTGTTATATGGGGTCACCAGAGGTGAAAAAGCACAATTTCCCAAGAATTCCCAAGATAGTCATCAGGGGTCATCAGAGGTCAAAAAACAAAATTTCCCAAGAATTTTCAAAATCCAAAATCCATTTGAGTTGAATTCCTTTCAAGACACTTTCGTTTTTCTTTTTTGTTATATTTGGTGGGGTTCAAAGTTCATGTGAGGTCAACAGAGGTGAAATTGTTAAAATATCGTAAAATAATGTAGTCAAAGAAGATAAATTTGAGGGATGAACCTCAGTACAACAAAGCATCCCCATT
>JAIZAY010002094.1:0-11491 GCA_029531755.1 Holothuria leucospilota | reverse complement strand
TTTTTCAAAACGGATAGGCAAACTGCATTTAGAGGAGGTTCTACCAGTGTTATGAATGATCTCAAATTGCACAGACCTTTTCAATAAAGCTGCGAGTGAGCGGATTGTAAAGCCGACATCCGACTGTGCAGTTACTACACATACATCATAGAACAGTTATCTGTAGGGAGGCAGCACACATTTAGATCAGCCTGGTCAGAGATCTCAGGCGAGATAAGTGCGGTCAATCTTCACACCTTGAATAGCATAGAGAAGGCTTGAGTAAACAAATCCCAAATGCAGTGAGTTCTGTACAGTCAACCTCTCATGGTGGCAAATGATCCAAAATCTGTGGAAAGATCAGAGGTGGATACAAGGGGGGGGACTTTCCCGGTGGCTCACCCCCCACCTTTCCCCACATCAACAATAACAAATACGCGAAAATTAGTGTATTGTTAATCTAGGAGAATATTCAAAGGGGCGTTCAGCCCCCCCCCCCCCTTTCGAAATGTCTGGATCCGCGCCTGAAGATAACTGCTTCTAGCAGGGCAACGTTACCTTTTACCATGCACACAAACTCATTTCACTAAGCCCGCAGTTTATTCACCATAGACTCTTTGTGAGCTTTTCCCATCTCAATCTGCGGCACCTTCGCGACTTTCTTAATCCTGTTATTCGTTGTAAACTAATTGAGCAATCTAACGTAGTGGAAACCCACCACGCAGGCTAACAAGTCTCTTGCAACATGAACAAACGATCGGATATCGTGGTCGCCATTTTGATAAAAGTAAATTGCTCGAAAAAGTAGCACATTGGGCATCTTTTCAAAATCTGTTTACTTGGAATGTTACTTTTAAATATTTGCTACATGGGAATGGCTGTACTTTGCATAGAATTCATATTTTCGCTGCAAATTCAGGTCTCCAATATTTTTGTCCAGGCAGCATGCTTCGTAATGACGTAGTTAGAGCGCCCTGTTAGGCTATGTTCACTTGATGTACATTCGATGTTGACCTATACCCGGAAGGAAACAGGGTGTAGACATCGCAATCTTACAGCACAGCGGCAGGGATTTTTACCAAGATCTTGGGAATATGGCACATCTGCACATCGACTGGGAAATAGACAAAAAATTTCAGGAACGTGTACTGCATAAATTTAGGGTTATCGTTTTGGCCCTGTCGAATGACCTTTCTCCTCTGGTCCTGTCACTTCCCCGTGGCCCCAACTAAATTTTAGAGAGTGTTTCGGCTGAAAATGCTGAAACTGACAGCCAACCACAATCTTACTAAAATCCCCGGCCCCTAAAATTTTTGATTAATTGTCATAACACATTTTCACACATGTTGGTGGGTCGATGCTGTGGGTGAGGGGTAGGGGGGAGGGATAGAGAGCGCTTTAACGTTTCAAACAAACTTCCGTTGTCATACGCAATATTATATCTCAATCAAAACCGCTCAAGTTGCAATAAACAATATTAAAACATACTTTTAGGGGAACATAGGCCTACCGGGGAGACAGTGATCTCAGCTGGGGAGGGGTCTGAACTAAACATTGTTTTGGACACCATCCTGGCAGGATGGGTCAAAATATAGCTCTACACAAGGTTAATCTCATGATCGTTGGTACTTTCGAAATTTTCACGGCCGCATCGTTTGTCCTAGGGGCAAGCTGTTCGGGGAACGTGCGCGTTTTCTTGGAGAATACTTCGAAGGAAATTTGGTCGTTCTTATAACCCAAAAGCTCATTGCAACATACATAGAAACTTTAGGATACTTTTATTGCACGTTTTCAAGGCTTGTGTTTTTACCAAAAAAAGAAAAAGACAGCAGCGAGTGTGGCCTCAAACATGCGGCGTACCGCCAGGTAGCTTTTGTGATATTTATCTCTGGGCAGTTATAGGCCTGCGTGTTCAGTAGCGAGCTTTCTCGGCCGTTATCATTTAGGGGAAAAATGCGGTATAGGCCTACCCCACCTTTGACAAAATGCTTAAAAACGGGCGAAACATTAGGTTAACTTAGGTGTAAGATATTCAAAGATGAGAAGTAGAAACTATCAGAGACCGCACATTCAGTCTTCGCACTTTCTCAGTCAGTAGTAACTTGCATCTGGGTGTTTAATATAGTAGCCTATAGTCTATGGTGGTGCAAGTTCCTACAATCGGATCGAGGAGTGTCTCTTTTCAATTTTCTTCAAAGTATACTTGGTATGAGATGGCTATAGCTTCGGTGTGATTAAGTAAATATTGCTAATGTCAAAAAATACAGTAGAAACGTGTTTTAGGCCAAACTGAATTCGGCGCTTCTTGGCGTGTCTGTAAGATACGGCTAACGTAACGAAGTCGTAGGCAAAGGCCTAAATTATGGTATATTTGTCCTGTGCTCATTTTCGGTGCCTTCAATTGCTACGATCGTTTTGATTTCGCGACCAAATAACCCACGCAAATGGATAAACAAGTTCATCACCATAACATCCCTACTGTACGATGGAATTGTATCATCTCTCAAAACTTTCGCAAAGCGTTTCTTTGTAGGAAAAAATCGATATCGTGAGCACTGAGCACCTCTTTAATCCCCTAATAGCGATGCATCGCTACGCTGTGATTACGTACACAATGGTGTTCGTTTCTCTGCATAGGCCAACTGTACACTTAAGCTGGATGCATTTGCGACGCCAACGCCTCGCCGACGGGATCCATTATGTTTGCGCTGGTATGGGTCCGAAACGCATCTCAACGCATAAGAGAATTTCAGTGGCATCCCTTATCTAGCTGGCACTATACAACACATTCATGTTGGTGTGTCTTTAAATCAGACCTAACTAACTAACCATTGATCAAGACTGGAAAATAGACATTATTTTCCTAGATTTCATGGGCAGCTTGAAAACCTGGTCTCGAAACACTCACTTTTAATGCAATGTTTAATAATTTTTTCTCCTTCGATAGCATAGATCTACAAGAAACTTTGTGAAATTCTAAATATTCAGCTTCCAATTTTTATTTTTGAAACCAACTTAAAAAGTTTGCACAGAACATGTGTTCAAGGGCTGTTTACCTCACGTCTTCTATATTACATCTCCTTATAACTTCAAGTCTAAGTATGAACACTCACCATTTATTCCTCCACTCCTCATCTTGAACATGAGGCATCTTCTGAACACTCTCCTTCAAGGATAATTGTTAGGATGGTTTCAGCCTGCTTTAAGGGGAATCATTATCACTGTGCTGCATGGAAATAAGTAAAATTGAAAAGAAAAAGATAATCAAGATACCATGGGCATTTCGTCAATGATTAGCCTAAGGTTTTTTTAATTACCTTTATAGTGTGTTCATGTACACAAACTTAAATCAAAAGGATTATCAAGGACCCTTATCAAGAAAATTTGTGATTGTACACAGGACAGTATTTCCTTGCATAAGCAATTTTGAAGAAAGAAAATCACTCCTACACAGTGTTCAGAATTTAAAAATCTCTAAAACAACAAGTAGAAATTTGTTGAGCAAGCAGATCACAAGCTGTAATATGGTAGGTTTCATAGCCTCTTAATTCTTACCTTCTTTTCCAATTTTGACAATTACATTAGCTTGGTCAAGATTACTACAATACTGTAATAGGCCTAGACCAAGTTCAAACAAATGCATTAATGCAAGGACCTGTGATGAACAAATATAATTCTCTTTGACAGAATTCTTTCCAATTCTATAGCCTACAAAAATACACTTAAGCACAGCTTAAACATACTTTTTTATGCCTCTGCCCCCCCCCCCTCCCCCCAAACAAAAAACATATCCATGGTACTTCACAACATTACAAAATGTTAAGTTCAAGGAAACAAATGATTGTAGGACCAGTCCTAATATTCAGGGTGTGTTTTCAATATAACACATATATATGGTAGTTTGGTGCAATTGAGATGAGTGATACTCCTCATGAACAATGTCCATGTATAGGGTTGACCTGACAGTGTATATCGATCAGACATGGATGAAAACAAGTCAATCTAAGTTCAAGGGCTGCTGCTTTGGAACTGGAAGATAATGAAATGATGCTGGCAAAGCCAAAGAAATGAAATTACTGATAATGGCTAGTGTTTTCCTATCACATGATGTATTGAACAAGGTCCATATTACTGCTATTAATTGCTTTTCAGTTTTTGCCTCAGTCATATGAATTCCCCACGCCTGGGAAACGCTAGTCCAAACAACCAGAAAATAGACCACTTCGCAAATCCAAGTATGACTCATCGCTTCCACACGTGTGCTCTGTGTATCAACCCGGTTCAGTGTAAACAGACTGTTCCATTATTTGCGGGGGTGCTAAAAGTTTTCAGTTAGTGTGGAACGAATACTGCAATCTTCTAGTTTTACATATTAAGTTATTAGCAACTGGAACAACGATTTTAGGGCTTTCAGTTCAGGGAAAGTTCTATTAGTTCATGTTTACGAAATTCAACACAAACTTCACACAATAAAATGCGACAAATTTTATTTCTGAAGAGGATAATTTTATTACATTTGCCCTAACAAGACTAGCTACATTCTGATTAAAAGAGTTGAAATAATTCAAATAATACATCATGAAGTACACAAAAATGTGATGTGCCGTAATTAACAATATTTTTCGATCAACATTTGAAAAAATGGTGCTTGAAAGTCACAATTAAAAAGAACCTTGTGCATTTGAAAATCAGCTCAATATCACCTAAAACTTTCACAACACTTCCAGTATAGATGCCCTGTAATTCATGTCCAACAAAAGAATGAATTATTGTAAATATTTTCATGCTAGCAAAATACTGCACTTCAAGATGATAAAATATAAGAAGGGTACTAATGTTACATAGGAAAAATCGAATCAAAACAAGGCGGTAAGTCAATGTTTGGCAAACACTTTTCTTCCCTTCTCTGTCAGAATACATTTTACATACCTGAGAGTATCCTGCATGCTGAAAATCTGCACATAAGGCCTAAAAGTTTTAAACAAAACTTTCTTAATAGATGGCAAAAAATAATCTGAGTCACTATGACTTGCTGAACCTAAATATTCAGAAAATGCTGTACTTCAAATATCATTCAAAACTATATTGCATAAATATTCTTCACATAACATGATACAGTACTTCCATCTATGGAAAATGTTTTTTTTATTCTTTGGTAAAATAAATTTAACAAACCTGAGCTACTGAATAAGTTGAAAGACCCCTGGCTACTATAAGATATACTGTACAAAAAATGAAGACTGTCGACCTCAAAATATTTTTTGTTTTTTACCTAATGAGTTTACATGACCTTTTGTTATGGCCTCTCTCTTGGCAAATACCACATCTAGCAATGAACTTAGGGCCACGCTCACAGGTGAATGCAAGGTATTCTGTAAGGTTTTATTTCATTAATATCTGTTCCAATGCTTCGACTTTGTTATGGTTAGATGACCTAAAATACCACGAGGTCACAAAGTCGTTCATCTTTTCCATACCCTGCTGTGAAAAAACATTTATATTTCCATGAATCCTAATAGATTCTGGGATGTGAAACATTAAAATATGCATATAGGGTGTAACATCCTTTGCTTGATAAACTTTACAAAACAGTGTCACCCATTCCTTAATTTCTCAGCCAGTGATGTTTCATCAGTGGTACCTGCACTTTTAACATTCACCATAATTTCAACAAAACTTTGCCACAATACTTTAATTTCAGGTAATTGAACTTTGGATGATTGGGTATCATTTCCTCCAGATTGATTGAATTTTGAATAGCCAAATGTTCTACACCATTCAAATCTCTGCATCGAATAGAACTGGAAACCTTGTCAACATAAAAATTCCACTTAATATTCAGGCTTTGAACAAAATTTTCAAACCGTACAATATTTGAAGATTTTTCCCGGCACAACTCTTTTGAGTTTTTGCTTATATTATCCCTGCGCCTTAGTTCGTCAATCAGGTGATTGACTAACTGATCAGATATTCTCAAATAAAGATGTAAAACATCAGGTATGCAATTCTGTATGGGAATTGATTGAAAAACTGGCTCATGAATACATCCAAAATTATTCTTTTTCATTTTGCTGCATTTCACGATATCAGAAATTGTCCTTGCACCATGTTGTGTCTCAGTTAACGACCAATGTAGGGAAGAATCCCAACGTTTTCCTGAAGGACATTTACACCATGCACAAGAGTATTTTGCACTGCATCCTTGCAAGCCGAGAAGTATATTCAAAAATTTCAAATCTGTAACCAGCACAAATTCTAAAGAAAAGGTTTTCCCTCTTACTGTTACTGTTGTTAATTTTGAACACTCATCTGCTAAAGAGGTTAATGCACATTTTAATTCTTCATATTTCTCATTAACTTGTAAAATGGATAAGATATGATTCCCCGATAATCGCCCATCTGATAACAAAAGTGAACAGGTCATGTTTACCACATGGTATCTTTTGCCAATGCAAGTTCCATCCCCTGAAATTTTAACCTTAATCACTTGAGGTAGGATGTTTTCTCCTGTACTGCCTTCTTTAGTCATTATTTGTGATATAATCCAATTAAGTTTCTTCTCAAGAGGTTCATACACACCTTGACTGTCATGTAATTGCTGTATATCAAACAAAGAATTCAATTCATTTGACCTCTCTCTGATCTTTTTGAGGGAAGGAAGTTGCGGTGACAGGAGTGATAATTCCTGATAAGCAAAATCAGATACCAAATGCCTATCTTTTCTATACAGCACTTCATCAATGTTAACTTTTTCTGAAATTTCGTTATCAGTACAACTTTGGGATTCCCATTCCATTTTTACTTCATTTCCAAATTCATCCTTTGCAATAAGCAGGACTGGCTTAACTCCAACGTCAGCCATGTACTGAACTGAATCTTTCATGTTACGAATAAGAATGTGCTTCTTCTTTCTTAACCATGACTTACAGAAAGTTTTCTTTACAGACTTAGCACGACCAAAATATTTTCTTTTAATCAGTCTGGAAATAAAATTCATTAACTGTTTCTGTTTTTTTTTTTAGATCCATAATTTGTTCCTGGGCTGTATGATACTTTTGAGCGGCTACTTTGCGCCGTTTACGTTGAGACTCTACATCACTTTGATACTTCCTCTTAAGGGAACCTTAATTTATGACATGCTCTTCAGACTTCCAATGTTTTAAAAGAAGGTCTTTAGATTTGCCCCCTTTTTTGGATTGACCCCTAAGCTTCACAAACATGTACTTAATTTTACTGTGAAGTCTACTCAACACTCCTGCTTCTTCAATATATTTGTACTTTATCCCATTCAATGAACAAATTCTTTGCAAAACTTTTGTTGTTCCTTCAATATCATAGTATGCATGCCCATTTTCTTCAACCAATACATACAGCAAATGAACATTTACTTTTAACTTCCACGAGTCATTGTCATTGTGACCTGGATGGGCAGTAACTAGAGCAAAACAAGTTGAAACAAGAAAAAAGAACATACACCAATACATTTTGGCAATTGCAGTGCAAGGAATATGGAATGTAAGGCAAAGGGGATATTACAGTACTTTAGGACCTAACTGTCTGAAGTTGAGATTCACACAAGGCTACTGAGATGGCCTCATGTCAACTTAGTGAGGAGCATTGACAAGTCATGCTTATTTCCCTTAAAGGTTACAAATCTTACAACTGCTTGAAAACCACGGTGGCTTAAAATTAAATTTCCCTCACAATCAAATTCTTCCAAGCAAGGTCTTTCATTAAACCAGGGAGTTGCTATTTGACTGGAGATTTGTCTTCAAAAATTTTATGAACCTTGTCCTTAAATCTACCTCAGGACACACAATCCTGCCTTTGCAAACTCTTTGAATTTTAACCAAGGACAGGCTCCCCAGGGGACCTGTAAAATATCCTTTGAAGACAAGGATGTTACCGACAGCTCCAAACGCCCTCTATCGGTTGAGCTGGTTTTGAAACCATTGCTCTGTACAGAAATCGATGATCTAATGGGACTCTCCCTATTTTTATACCATGCGCAGTAGAAAATAAGTGAGGTGTTACCGTTGTAATATATGTGCAGTTCAAGCTTGGACATAAATCTATCGATGGGTAAGTTCCTTTTCTTTCGGAGTTTTTTCTAAGTTAAGTTTTCCTCCGTTTTTGTTGAACCCTAAAAATCGTATTGTGACAAAACTTGGTGGTCAAACTGCAATTTCAGGGCCTCAGATTTGAGTATTTTCGTGCTTTTCCGCAATGAATCGCATTTTCTGAACGTACTGTGTAGGTAGCTATGTTTGTATGCGTACATTTCACGAAGAGAAAAAACGTGGCACCAAGCGCCAATTTACCGAAAAGAGCATTTTTCGGGGCCTAGATTTTGCAAAATTTCCATTTGTTTCTATGGTTACTGAAGTTGACGAATTTTGGCGCGTTTTTGCTGAGCGGAACTAACGGAAATTTTAACGTTACTTTTAGTCCATAATGCCATATACTAATTCTGCGAAATCTTTATCGGGATAGAAAAATTACCCTTTTTCAGTTCAGCACCGTTATTATTTTAGGTAGAAATGTGAATTGGCAATAAGTTAAGTGATTTATGTCGATTTTGTGGTCTTTACTGCTTTTATTTTTAGTTCTCGTTGTCTTTACGGCAAGTGTTTGTTCTATATACATTAGTGTGTGCAGTCAAAGCATGCAGCTTGTATTACGCAGCTATGGCGAAACCTGGTCAGGGTAACCCTGACTGTAGTTAACATTCGACTGTATGAGGTGATTAGACCATTATGTATACATGTTCTCACATCGAGATTACTCTTACTAGGCTAGTTGCTTTTTACACGGAGAGCCGAAGCTAGCGCTGTAGTACAGTGTGTGCGGCGTATGCAAATTAGCTACCACACACGGAGGTTTATTGCACCTAGCTGTTTTGATAAGAGTGTTATGTTACATGTCGGTAACTTGGTGACTTCAAAGAGATTGTGAAGACAAATCTCCAGTCAAATAGCAACTCCCTGATTAAACCACACTTGAAAAGTCTCTAATTCAATGGAACAGAAATCTCCAGCCTCATTGACAATTCTGTACCACCATCCGTTGCCGAAACTTTCTTTTGCAGATGCGACACTCTCAAATCTGTATATTGTACGTCCTTTATGGCTAGAACCCCTCAAGTTAATTCTCTCCACAAAGTCAGGGAATACTTTCTTTGGCACAGGAATAGAAAATGAAATTTCGCTGTCTTTTTTCCGGCAGCAAGTCAGCTTCTCTTTAATCGATGTCAACAGATAAAACTGAAAAAAGTCAGCACTATTACCATCAATTGCTGATGATGGGGTTTGGACGATGTCTTCCTCTAAACGCCACTCGTCATATCGTTTGCTCCACCCAGCATAGTGCACTTTCACTTCTCTCCGCGAATTGACCTGCCTAGTCGACAAAACTTCAACTGTGTAAAGTTTTTTTGTGGACCAGCTGTGTGACGTCTTGTCCCCTGAAGATGATTGGGCTAAATTTTTTAAGGGCTCACCACAATGTAGCTTGACGTAATTTACTGGATTACCTCTTGGCCGTAAATTCATTTTGGTTCTGCAAAAGTAAAGACAGATTGATATGTAGTTGTTAAGTGACTAGCACTGGGCTGATATCTTTTCCGTTCTCTCTATAAATGTAAAGACAATCCACAATTCCATACCTTTAAGCATTCTAATAACCATGCTTATGAACTTAAAATTTCTATCAGTGTAAGAAGTACCTAGGTTGGGGCAAATAGGTTTACAGGACTAAGCAGGACGATATTCTAAAAAGCATTTTTTTTTAAATTATAGGCCTAACGAATTTTAAAATGACGCAGACCTAGGACCTGGGCCTAAAACCCAATCTTAGCTACGCGACATCACTGACATTAAGTTTAACAACTTTAAATGCTTGGGAAGGTCAGGAAATTTCAGTTTTCATATATGGTGAGTGTAACCTTGAATCAGTTGGTCACTGCATACAAAAAGCACGATAGATGTGTTATGGCCTATGCATAAACATTGCTAGCCTAGACAAGAAACTCCAGCACAAGATACCAACAGCTTAAATTCTGTTAAAAATATGCACCTATTCCCATAAAACCACAGTCGTATGCATTGCTAACGTTAGTGTACATGCCTCAATTATCTCAAAACGTTAACTTGAACCGACTGATTGATATTGTAAAGTTACTAAATTATATACACATCTCTCCATCCCCAGCAGCTATGTCATAGGAAAACTTTCATTTAGACATACAGGTATGTACACACAAACTTAGGCAAACTTGACAAAACAACACCTGTAGTAAATGGTACAGCCCTTCTGTACACAGGCAAAGCTGCGAATAACCGGCCCTTCACCACCATATCAATGGAGAAACTCTTAAAAATGACTATCTTTCTAGACAAATATGCATCAATTTTTAAAAGGAAAGACACCTTACCTCTATTTTAACAACATATTCCTCCTTTAGCTGGAACTGTACAGGCAAAAAAGTAGCAATCACTGTCAGAAAATGTTCCTGGCTCGTAGTTTTCGTCTAGCTACCATGGAAGCTTCAACGTGCAATAACAAAATACACTGCACTTGCAATGTACGTACAGTACAAAGTAGCGTGGGTACGGCGTAGTAAAGGCCTAAGCGTTCGTCCATGGTGAATGGGCCTCAATTGTTTTTTGTTGAGGGTTCCATTTGTCACCCCCAAGTCCGATCTCTTAAATTTGGACCAATTCGGCATGTATCTTATATTATAGAAAGAGGCAATTTACTCCCTATCCATACAAAGTTTAAGACACAGCTGCAGCAGCATTGTTAAAAGGGATGATATTCCAGTTTCAAAAGTGGGACTTTCAGAGAAACACAATGGGCGAGATTTTATCTTATGTGTTTTCCTCAACAGTTTTGGTCTTCGAAGTTTTTTAAGAGTTCCACTCTTTAACCCCTCAGGGTCCGAACTGCGTTTTAACCAACGGAAGAAATTAGAAATTAACTGTAGGATGGAGAGAAAGAGTTGCTCTTTCCAAAGACAGTTTAGACAAGTTATGGAAGTGTGAAGAAAGCACTGTAATCGGAGAGGAACGAAGCAGGCTAACAGTAACTAAATGAGAGATCTGAGTGGGAAAAGCTGCGGTTTCCCGCTGCTGCATAGAAAAGAGCGCTAAGGATTTGATATGGCCCTGCCATTCAAAAACATTTGGCCTTGCTGCCCTACCTGATGAAAACAAGTCAATCTAAGTTCAAGGGCTGCTGCTTTGGAACTGGAAGATAATGTAATGAAGCCGGCAAAGCCAGAGAAACGAAATTACTGATAATGGCTAGTATTTTCCTATCACATGATGTATTGAACAAGGTCCATATTACTGCTATCAATTGCTTTTCATTTTTTGCCTCCGTGCCCTGCCATTCAAAAACATTGGTCTTGTTGCCCTAAACCAGTATGGCTTTGGTGCCCTCCAAAATTCATGACCACCACCAAGATCAAATGGCTGTGCCCTCTTTCAAAAATTAATTCCAGTTCCCGGGG
>JAIZAY010002091.1:0-11500 GCA_029531755.1 Holothuria leucospilota | reverse complement strand
TTAACAAATCGCGTTCTGAATTTCTAAAACGCCAACTTACAGTTGTGCGTCTACCTGGACTCAGAACAATGTGTTCAGAAAATTTTATTTTACTCCCTCCGTAGTAAGATCTCTACTTGTTCAGTAATGGTCCATGAAATTGTTCACTCCGAGGGCCGCCGTGGAATCAGGGCGTTACAGAGGCGCAATTAAATTGTGGCCGCCAGTAAAGTTAGGGGGAAAAAGAGGGAATAAATAAGCAAAGAAGAGTATCATACACACAACGTCCCTGAGGAAGATATTTGGCATCCTAAACACGCAGTATTACATGAAATCACACTCTCCATCATCTTGACATTTTGTTTACCCCAGCCGTGCTTTGCTTCATCTTGTATCCTAACTGCTATTACAGTATTACAGGCTGTCGAAATCTGCGCGAAGAGCGAACGAAAATTAATACTTGTGTCCAGAGGCGTTGCCAGACTTTTCGAAGTGGGGGGCCCTACGGGCAGTGGCGCCGGCACGGGGGGCATGGGGGGGGGGCGTGCCCCCCAATGAAAATTTTTTGAAAATTTTAAAATGATCCCAAAAGGTGATTAAGCTATAGATTTCTGTAGGGGGTAGGGTGAGGTGTGCTTCAACCGAGTGATAGATCTATGAATCAGTTCTGCAAAAAATGTTTCTCAAACTATCAGGAATTTTCGCAAATCCCTTCCGCAATGTCTATCAAAAATTTCGCGCGCTCCGCGCGCTTCAAACCTTACATCTGTGTTCTTTATTATCAAATATCTTCGATAGCAACTCCGGAGAAGCACAGCAGCACAAGTTGAAAGCTGTTCACGAATTACAGGTAAAAGGATGCTTGTGAGTGGCATGTAGGTTTGTTGGGCAATTGAAAGTGTCTCGATGCAGATTCTGAATGCAGGTTTTGTCATGGAAATCTCATTTAATGAAAAATTTTGCACTCCATCTTATGACCATTATTAACATAATAATACATGGAACTATAATCACAACATCTGTAGGGGCCTATAGCATCAATATGCGATCTTTCAATCTAAGTTGTTGAAGCATGATTTGGAAAGTTGAAATTATGCCGTTCTATATTTTCAGAAAATTTACGAGCTGCTTTGCGCGGCAGCCATTATAGGTATAATGGGAGACACGTAGCCAAGGGGGTGGAGGGGCATTCGCCCCATTGAGCATATTTTGGTTTTTTAAGGTTTTTTTTTCAATATTGCTAGTGTTTCCCTATTTATATTGCTGTAAAAATAGGCTTGGGAAGTGCCATTACCAGCGATCTGGGAGGCCACTTGGGCCAAAATTTTCTTGCGCTTTGCGCCAAACCCATGGTGGCGCAAAGCGATGAGAATCTGTTATGGGTTCGCCCCCTTGGACAAATTCCTGGTTACGCCTGATGATGGTGATTTTTTAATACCACTTCGACAAAAAAAAGAATCTGAAAACGCCTTCTTAGTCTTCACCCCTTTTGCTCACCTATCAGCGCAGGTCTAATATCACCTTCCTGCCACCAATAGTCTCCCTCCCGCCCGTTCTCCATTGCTGGAAGCTGTTCACTGGATTTTCGTTCAAAATTAGTAAAAAATACGATAGTTGTAAAGTGCTACTCTATATTATCATTTGGATGTCAAGTAATAGCATTGATGGTCGTTGCTCCATTTTATGTACTTTATATAGAGCTTCCGGAAGGCCCTATACAGGTATCTGCCAGCCTTAGATGCCTTTCTATAATGCACCAAGAAGGGAGGAAAAATTTCGTTATATCCAACAATGTTTCTGTGGACTCCACGCACGTATTTTTGGATAAAAACATTGCCAATAGAAGGCGGTAAAGTAGCAAAAGGGAGTTCAGAGGTTTGTTGACAACGTATTCTTCTATTAGACAAACATGCTCTCCGTTTTCACCTAACCGAAAATAGGAATTCACTAGATTCTGGACATGTTCCAGCTATATATCATCAGCTCCAAAAATATTCATAAAGATGCACAATTCTTGCATCTAAGAACCTTTAAATAAGCAAAAAATTTCTCAAAGGGAGGGGGACACCCACTACCCCTTAGGACCTCAAAGCGCAGGAGCATTAAAAAAAAAGAATATTAAGCGGTCGCCACTCAGTTGGATAAAAACATCCAGCCAGTCGGAAAAATTAGAATTCACTAAAAATATGGAACATGTTCCAGCCATACAGGTATGTGATCAGCTCCAAAATATCATAAAGATAGCACCATTTTGCATCTAGCACACTTTAAATAAACAAAAATTTTATCAAAGGGGAGGGGGACACCCATCCCCCTTAGACCATCCCCAGGACGGCACCTAGCTTAGTGCAGTGACACCTGACAAAGGAAGGATCCCCCACCGTGTATACGAACGTAGGGAGCACACGGGAAAAAAACGCATTTTGTGCAGACTTGGGAGGTTAACTGAAGTGCCATTACGACATCATCTGTTGTGCCCCCCCCAATCACCAAAGTCTGGCGGCGCCATTGCCTACGGGGACAAGCGTTCCGCCGCAGGGCAACATCAAAATGAGGGGGAGAGTAAGGACAACGAGTCATTTATCGTTTGCATTGATCTTTAAAAATTAATCCACTCATGCTGCCAAATATAAATTAATGTTAAGACAACTACGGTACGTTCGAGATATGTCGCTGAGAGAAACCTTCACATTAGAGCATCCAAATTGCAGATATATCGGATTCGGATCCGGGGCGCAAGCCGGGGAAATTTTGGAAAAGGGATCACCCCCCATTGAGAGATTTCCCCGGTAGCAACGGAGTGTGGGCTTTTTGAGGGAGAGGGCGGGGGACGGGGGGACGGTTCCAGGAGCGTTTATGTGTGTTACCATTTAAGATTGTAACATAAAGATATCATTCTCATTTGACCGATTTTAATCAGTTCCCGATATAGCCTACAATGACAAATTGGCTGTGCATTACTTGTCCTGAGTGACTTGTTTGCAATTACTTATATGGGAGGCTTCAAGTTGAGAATTTACTTACCCCCAAACCTCAATTAATTAATAAAAGTGGTGAGAAAAACATAATCAAATAATGAAAAAATGATCTAATTTAAGCAAATTGCAGCTTACAAAATTGTGTTAATAAGCTGTAGAAAGCACTCCTTGTCCGGGAACTTGCTTGTTATTGCCGTGGTTAAAATACTTCATACTGTGCTGTCACCGTCCCAGTCACATTCTCGTTGACTGCTGTGAATACTCCTATTAGTCAGAGTGTTACACTTTGCCAGCACCTGAAGACGTTGTTTGAGCACACAGACAAGTCTTCATTTTGGGCGTCTCCAAGGAAAGTAACCTTTACAGGAAATTTTGACATGACTCCCACATTGCTTTGTCTAGACATTAAGTAGAATTTTTGCCCAATCTTTTAGGTGATTTCAACCGACCATTACCCTTTTTTATCTAGCTGACACTATATAAACACATTAGTGTTAGTTATGTCGTTTAAACCCCATTCTAAACTATAATAAAAGTAGCACCTCAGTACGATAATCGTTTCGATTTCCTCAGCAACTTCACCTCGAAAAAGATAACCAGTAAGTAGTTTTACCATGTTACCATATGCAAACCAATAATATTCAACGGCTTTAAAAGCAAGTTGCAAATCGGTTCTCATTTTTAGCAAACACAGCGGTATCCTCGTTACATAGTAGGCTAAGCAGCAGTACCTAGAAATTGGACTTCAACTTCATCAATCACTACAGTACAAACCCATTTTAACGCTGGCGGATAATCGGTAAGGCCTTTTAAAATAAAACGACTTATTCGACTTATAAAGTGCTGGAAGTCATTTTATTACAAACTAAGCAATTTTTAAAAAGGTTTAAAATTTGGAAAATTTCTCCATATAGCGGACCCACATAGCTTCATACAAAGTTATTCCGATTACTCACACTATTTCTTACACAATTTGTTTGCAGGTTATACAAATTTCGGAGCCTATAGCACTCCACCATTAATATATGAGAAAGAACCTCGACCCGGAAGCTGTTCTGTGAACCATTCAAACGGTTTCTATATAGTTAATCACAATGTACGGTTGACAATACGTTACAATTGCGAAGATATCAATCGGCCACAGAAGGTAAAATAAAACCCAAATATGATCAATGGGGGATGGTCCTGGCCATAAAGACAGCTTGGAGATCAGGCTTCCTCAGTGACACCAAGCTAGTAGCAGTCAAGCAGCCCCTAATTCTTTCATTAAGTAAATGTAGTAAAGAGTTACCGATACAACTAAACAGAGTTATTCCACGATAATTACTGGCATCCCGACGAAATGATTAAGTCTCTCTGGGTTACCGTTCCTTGTCCAGACCGTTACAGAAACTTTGAAGGCTCCCTTTATTATCATTACCTACTATGGGGTTCTCCATTAGCTGTATGGATACAAACTATGACAGAAAAATTTACGGTATGTCTTCAGCGCACGAAGCGCGCAGAAAGTTTTGGTCAAGTTTCGAGCCAAATCTGCTATAAAATTAGTTGTCTGTGCTAATTCCAATTTCCCGACCTTCCGCTGTATGGTTAGGTGAACAGTACGATATCTCCCTAAAAAAAACTTTTGACTGTTCTGCAGTTCATTTACATTCACGATCTGGACTTTATCACGTACTTGTTCCAAAGGTTGATCACCGTCTTGTCATAATTGAATGACTTAAATACGTATGCCCTCTCCTCGCAAAACTTATGCTAGAAACTTGAAGAGGATTAGACCATACAAACATTTTTATTTCAAAAAGTTGATGACTGACATACACAAGACTACCCACTAATCGACTCATTTCAAAATAAATATAGTTTCGACATGTATTTCAAAACAATTGATTAAATTAAGACGATCGGAAGGGTACAATTGAAAATGATCTCCAGTTCACTGTAGTATATTTGCTTGTACGATTTCAGCCGCTTCTTTTGGGTACCACTTTAAGAGCCACCGCGAGGAGGTAAAATCCCGGTAATACCTTGTAGAGAGCTATTCACACACAGCCGAAAATATCAGTAAAATACTTAAAATTTTCATATTAGGCTATCAGTTAAAAGCTTCAGTACCAAAATAACACTATTCTTGATCTATGAGAACTTGGAACAAGAAAAAAAAAAGAGTAAAGATGCTTACCCCCTGGCACATCCACTTCAAGTACACGCAACCAAAAATAGAAAAAAATTCTACCCTATAAAGTCCTTAACATATGAAACAATGCGACGCTTTACAGAGCTTTACGAAAGATAGCACCAATTTCACCCAAGCCTATTCCACAAAGAGAAAAAATTTCTGAAAGAGTAGCATTCCCTTCTCTTAGACAGTACCTCTTTTGACTTACAGCCCAGCCCCCAAATACGAAAAATATCAATAAAGAATATTATGACAATTGTGAAGATATATCATCAGGCTTTGCAAACGAAAAGCACAACTCGTGCACCTAGGCACAGTCCTTAGCTGCTGCTACACTTGCAAAACCGATCGTAGCGATACGACAAGTCGCTGGCTACACATCAAACTAATTTATCGCCGTTACTCAATCGGTCGGACGCATACTCATTTCAATTCGTTTTCTTTGTACCAGGATCGGGGGAAGGGGGGCGGGGGGCAACTGTGCACTCCGGGGACGATAGATGTCTTAGAGCTAGAGGGGGCGTTTGATATAAAGACTAAGTAACCTGGTTTAACCAGCGGATGAAAATATATTAAGTATCCTATGAGTTCTCACAGAAGTGTTTAAAATAGAGACAAAAAATAAAACTTCACAATCCATGTGACATTCCCTCTTAGTGCACTATCAAGGTTTTGTACAGCGCTGTAAATTATTTAACGGTCAGATGCCAGAATTGCTGACAGATGATCCATGACATCGGCTTCCTGTAGTTTATATCACAAAGTGGTTAACTGCCACAATAACATGCTGCATTACCATTGCATTGGTTTCTGGGTGATCTTATTTTTATCTTTGTATGCAATTACATGTTCATCTATTTTTATGGGTCAAAATTTTTCGGGGAGGACCCTCCGGCACCATAAGGTCCTTAATGCCGACGGCGTAGCGGTTCTTGCTTGCCCAAACCCCCTTCATCGCCGTTTCCGCACGTAAAGCTCTAGGCTATTCGTTAACTTGTAACCTTTATCTAAATCGCTGTCCTCACCCTTTCCAGTCACATTTTATAAATGGAGGGGAAGGCTGTACAATACAGGGGCGATAGAGCGTAAAATGGTTGGAGACTACGGACTTAGATCCAGCCATTGTGAATCTCACTACTCCGTAAACAACTTTCCCTGATCCTTATCAGACGCGGCCACGAATAACAACGAAAAGGCGTGTGGGTAAGACTGCACATTGTCAACAAATATGGGAGTGTTGGGCTTTTTAGATAGCTAACAGACTTACGAGAAAAGGGGTTGGTATGTTCCGGAATTTTCCGGATAACTGCGTACATGTTCGAATAGTTGCTGGAGAGAATTTCACCACTTCACCACTTATCATCTAGCAAGATACAACTTACGGTGCAGCGATTTCACCTGCAAAACAATTTGCTGTGAGCTTACCTTTCCTTGCCACAGGCTAGCAGGGTGAAGCCTGCATTTCTACTCCATTCTCTAACATTTTTGTATGGCGAAAAGCCAAAATGGAGACTTGTAAACCGGTGGGTCAAAGTCTACACATTTTAGGTAGGGCTGCAAATCTCTGTTGAAATTGTGACCAACATGCGTAAATGACCCAACGGCACCGAAGGGGGCGCGGGAGCTCTTCCTCTTTAGATGTGGTGTACAAGGCCCCGCCTATAGGGCTCTTGAGGGGTCCAAGGCAACGCCCTGGTGGTAAAGTTAACGGAGAAACCACATGAAGCTCCGTAGTACCTACAAACTAATTGGCACTGGAGCAAGGCATTAAGTCATCTACAAGAAACACTGTTAAAGAAATAATGAAGTAATAACGAGACGGCGTATAGGCCTATAATGGATGAGCGCGGAACGCGATGAAGCAGTACAGCTTACAAGGCCCGTAGCCAGACAAGGTGCTGAAGGGGGGGGAGCTTCTGGGGGGCGAAAATTTTTCCAGAGGGGGCGAAACATACTAAAATGCATTACGGCAATGCTAGTTTTTGATCTTCTGGGGGGCGAAAAAATTTTCCAAGGGGGCTTCGCCCCCTGCCCCCCCCCCCCCACCCCCCCCCCCCCCCCCCCCCCCCCCCTTGAGTACGGGCCTGCAACTACAAGACAGTGCAAAAGTAATCCAGGTATATTTAAATCACACCCACTTTGTCTTTTTACTAAGTATAATTTGGGGCAATGAGGTTTTTCCCGATACTTTGGTTTGGGGGCCGGGCCTCTTTTCCCCTCTTTTGCGCCCGAATTCTGGGCCTACAACAAAGGCGAATAAGGAGTGTTTCTACAGGTGCAGATCGTTGCTACTTTATTGCTGACGTTTTAGATGAGTTGTGGAATACGGCTACATATGACGAGTCGGCAACTCGACGGAATGCGGCTACACATCCAACTCATCAGTGTGCAGATTCGATTTTTGAATCTACCTCAACACGTCCGCGACAGATAAAAACTCGTCTGTGACAAGTCTGCAACTAGTTCTGGGGAAGGTCACACACTCTGGCGTATAGGCAAGATTTTTTTTTTGGGGGGGGGGGCTAATTGCAGAGCCTGATCACCGGCCTGGGGAGGGGTCTAGTGCCCTCAGATGCAATCTGGTGCACCATTTGGCATCATTTAGAGTCAATTTTGTGTTCCATTACAAAAGAAAAATAAATAAGTAAGCAAGCAAGCAAGTAAGCAAGCAAGCAAGTAAGTAAGCAAGCAAGCAAGCAAGCAGGCAGGCAGGCAAGGGGAATACGTAAGCAAGCAGGCAGGCAGGCAAGGGAAATACGTAAGCAAATACGTTAAGCAAATAAGTAAATAAATAAATAAATAAATAAATAAATGAATGAATGAATGAATGAATGAAGGAAGGAAGGAAGGAAGGAAGGAAGGAAGGAAGGAAGGAAGGAAGGAAGGAAGGAAGGAAGGAAGGAAGGAAGGAAGGAAGGAAGGAAGGAAGTAAGGAAGGAAGTAAGGAAGGAAGGAAGGAAGGAAGGACGGACGGAAGGAAGGAAGGAAGGTAGGAAGGAAGGAAGGAAGGAAGGGAAGGAAGGGAAGGAAGGGAAGGAAGGGAGGGAAGGGAGGGCAGGAGGGAAGGGAGGCCGCCCCCCCCAAGGGCGGGAAGGAGGGAAGGGAGGGAAAGGGAGGGAAGGGAAGGGAAGGGAGGGAAGGGAGGGAAGGGAGGGAAGGGAGGGAAGGGAGGGAAGGGAGGGAAGGGAGGGAAGGGAGGGAAGGGAGGGAAGGGAGGGAAGGGAGGGAAGGGAGGGAAGGGAGGGAAGGGAGGGAAGGGAGGGAAGGGAGGGAAGGGAGGGAAGGGAGGGAAGGGAGGGAAGGGGGGAAGGGAGGGAAGGGAGGGAAGGGAGGAGGGAGGAAGGGAGGGAAGGGAGGGAAGGGAGGGAAGGGAGGGAAGGCGAGAGGGAAGGGAGGGAAGGGAGGGAAGGGAGGGCAGGGAGGAAGGGAGCGGAAGGGAGGGAATGGAGGAAGGGAGGGAAGGGAGGGAAGGGAGGGAAGGGAGGTAAGGGAGGGAAGGGAGGGAAGGGAGGGAAGGGAGGGAAGGGAGGGAAGGGAGGGAAGGGAGGGAAGGGAGGGAAGGGAGGGAAGGGAGGGAAGGGAGGGAAGGGAGGGAGCACTAGCCTATCCAGATTTTTCTGGGGTGTTGGTGTAACTCAGTCATAAGAAAATGTCAAATTACCAAAAGTCATTAGCGTTATAACTGAACGTGGAAAATAGTTTCGGCTCCAGAATATCATGATAATTAAAGCCACGGGCTGAGCACTGGCATAGTCAGGATTAATTAATGGCAGGGGCTATCTGCAATTGAAGACAAATTTTGCAATGCAAACAAAAGCACAGCGGCATAGTCATAATTATTTACCACGAGTACGGGGAATGGAGAGGATAGTGGCATATGGAATAATGCCCTGCACAATATTACGAACTTCCGAATTAATTAGGAAAATAAATCTGTGCGTTGTCATTATACAAATTTAACTACGCCGACGACAATACTCTTGCCAAATTTAGGGAAAAAGTAAAAACGAATTGATGTACAAGGATTTTTTTTTCGGTTCACGTCCAAGGGACTCGAGTAAATAACGTTGAGACAAATTTTTTTCAGAATTCGATGGGGGGGGGGGGGATAGTCCCCTGGCCCCCTCTGGCTACGCCAATGGTAACACGTGCAACTAATCGATCTTGGATGGGGAACATCACATCCCCGCCGTCGGCTGTTTTGCAGACTCACGACGAATTAGTTGCATGTGTAGCCCCACCTTACTTGTATACCCATCCCCTCAGCACCTTCCCCAGGATGATGACATGCACTTTATGCACAGCTGAAAAAGGAAAGGTCCTCCCGGGTGTCAACTTAGATAGTGTCATCAACTGCCCTCTCCCCTCCCCTTCCCTCTCCCGGATTTCGCCCAGGCTACGGCCCTGCAACGAAGTAAGCAGCATCACAATAGACGAGTTGGGAAATGTTTCCACGCAATGCAATATGGGAATGGGTCAAAGGTGAAGTGTACCACCCTTACAGTGTCCCAGCGCGGGTGTCGCATGCTGAGCACGCAGAGCTACACACGTTGCCCGTTGTCATGGTACACTTGACCTTGTGACCCGACCGGAAGTACCGAATTTCCCAACCCGTCTATCAGTCGGTGGCCCTGCACTTCGAATTGTGTCCGGCGGGACTACGCGTCCAGGGAGACGTGACAAGCTGCACCCGGCCGCCTAATTTTTTTTCCCACGAGGTTATGGGCAAATTTGATTTTCAAAATTTTTTCAAATTTGTTTCTAAATCATGGATGGGGTTATTTCTAAGGTTAGGGTTACGTGGACTGGGGTTATTTGGGCTGTTCTTTCATAATCTGCGTCCAGAATTACAAAGAATGTTCAAAAAGCTGTCATTTTGGAATTAGGGGTGCGGCCTATTTCCAAGAAGCTGATTGGTCCATTGGCATGATTTGCCCATAACCTCGTGGGAAAAAAAATTGCGCCACCCGGCCATGTGCAATTATAGTACGGCTGTGCCGTAGGTATACTGGACTAGCGCCGTCACAAAAATATGTTGAATAGCACTTCTACTTCTGGTCAAAAACTATCAAATACTGTATGGAGAAGCAGACAATTTAAGAGAGAACCAGGCAAAATGACAATTAATTGATGTATGATATTTAAAAAGAAAACAATCTGGTAAAAAAATGTGATTTCAAGTAGCCACATGCCAAAAATGTTCGAATAACTCAACAATGGGAATTATGGAGTAAACTTACCGTAAACTTACCAACATTCATTGCTCAAGTGTGGAAGTACTGTCTGCGCATGACGTCCTGTTTATGTTGCAATTGTTCACCAAAGTGATTGAATGATCATGCTTCTCAGCTCCCGGATCCCGAATGATCACAGATCGCATGAAGGTTCCCAGCTAGCACTGTATTGGCCTATGTGTACTATAACTGCGAGATGTAAATGTAATTGTAAAGAAGAGAAACAGTTTCAACTTGCTGTAGGGTACTGAAAAGGCTTTTCATGCTGTCAGGTGAGCGATTAAAATGATTGTCAGTCACGCTGCCGCCATTTTTGTGTTTTCCTCTTACACTTTCAATTTCATACTTCCCTGAGACTTTTGAGACGTCAGTGACTTTTTGTTGTGTTGGAGATTCACTTAGCCTAGCCTTAGAAGTTAACAGCCTCCTATCAACTAACACGGGCTCTAACATAAGTTTCTTTGTAGCGCTAAGTTCATAACATCGTAAGGTACTGTCAATAACGTTAGTTCACCGTCTGGGACCCTCACCAGGTTTACCTGAGGGTGTACAAAGAAGGTCAGCGAGATTTTGGCTATTGCATCAGACTTCTCTAGAGTGCCAGGATCTACGACTGGCCTTCTGGCCCTGTTAGCCGGCCAAGGCAACGACGGAGGCAAAGTTGGCTGCTCCTTCTTTCTAAAGGTGTTTTCGGCCAGGCCCATATACCTGTTGGCAGCCTTCAGCACCCTACACTTGCTGTAGAACCTATTCGATACATCTTCTTCTTCTTCTTTCGGATCACGGTGACACATCCAAAGGACATTACTACACCGCACATGCGTCAGGGGTGCCCTAATTTGTCCTAATAAAATTGGTAATATATTGAACAGGATCTCTATGACTATCTAAACCATCAATCAAAGCAGCAGGAAGGTTATTCCAATCTTTCAGAGTACTAGGAAGAAAACTAAATTTGTAACAATTAGACCGAGAGTAGAGTTGACAAAAATGGAGGTTGTGCATCCCACGAGTTTTCCGAGTTGGATGACTGAGTTTGTCCCCTGGGAATATTAGCCTTACCAAAAAAACCCTTCGAGAAGAGAATAAGCTGTTTGCTTGCGACGATCGCTAGGGGGGGGAGATCAAGG